>CAUYLG010003970.1:0-68687 GCA_963573385.1 Cacajao melanocephalus
AGCAATTGACTAACAAGTATGCTTTGCCTTCTTTCCAGATTTAAACTACCTTTTAATAGAAGGGATTTGTAGGATCAGCTTGTTGAGCAATGACTTTGAATCTAGTTTTCAGTGATCAGAAGCAGCAGTTATTTGAGTGCGTGAATGGAATGATGATCACTATAATGTACTGAAACCACATTACAGAAATATTTACTACTTATTTTTCATCTGTAGTTTCTCAGAAGGGCTATAGATTATTTGAACTGTCAAATCCTTGCATACTTCGGTCACACCCCTGCCCATTTTCGCTCTTTATTTAACCAAGGTGTTAGGTGTGACTGTCACAACTGTTATGTTTTCCAGTAAACCAGAAGTATGATATTATTTGATACTTATATTTGTATCCTAAATTTCACCACCTAAATGTAATGTTCACATGTTGATTCCTCAAGAATGAAATGAAGGTACTACATTGAAATATGTTTTGTAGAAATTTGTCATGTTGAGCAACATTTTAGCATGGTAAGTTCCCTTAGCTATATGAATTCTGGCATGTTTCAGAGAGATCAGCAAATAAAATATTACATAAAATTTAAAAAAAAAGAAAAAATGGTGTTTAATTTTGTTAAATGCTCTTTTTACATGTACTATTGACATAATCACATGGCTTTTGTTTTTTATTCAGTTGATATGATGTATTACATGAATTGATTTTGGATATTAAGCCAACTTTGCATTTCTGGAATAAATCTTAGTTGCTCATGGTATATAATCATTTTCATATGTTGCTGGTTTCAATTTGCTAGCATTTTGAAGATTTTTGTATCCATATTCATTAAAATATTGGGTCTGTAGTTTTATCTTCCTGTGATATCTCTATCTGCTTTTGGTATCAAGGTAATAGTGGCCTCATAGAGAACTCTTTTGGAAGAGTTTGTAAGCAATTGACATTAATTCTTTAAATATTAGGTAGAATTTACCAGTGAAACTACCTGAATGTGGAGTTTTCTTTATGGGAAATTTTATTACTAATCCAATCTCCTTACTTGTTACATTCAGATTTTCTATATCTTCAGATTTTCTATTTCTTCTTAAGTCAGCTTTAGTAGTTTGCATCTTTCTAAGTTTTGATCATTTTTCTTTATTTTTTGATAATGAAGTCAGAAACCATACTAATGTCCAATAGTAGGTAACAAGCTAAATAAGTGATTATAATCCCATAAAATGAAAATGTGTAACTCCATAAAGTAAAATATTATTTAATCAATAGAAAGTGTGGTGTTCAAGAATATTTTATATCCCAGGGATGCCAGGATGGTTAAACATATACAAATCTGTAACTGTGATAGACCACATTAACAAAATGAAAAATAAAAATCATATGATCATGTCAATAGATGCAGAAAAAAAACATCTGACAAAATTCAACAGCCCTTCATGATAAAAACTCTTAACAGATTAGGTATATACCCTCAACACTATAAAGGCCATATATGATTAACCCATAGCTAATATCATATTCAATGGTGCCTAGTTTTTCCTCTCAGATCAGGGACAAGACAAAGATGCCCACTCTGACCACTTTTTTTCAACATAGTACTAGAAGTCCTAGACAGAGCAATTAGGCAAGAGAAAGAAATAAAAGCATCCTGATAGGAAAGAATGAAGCGAAATTGTTTCTGCTTAATAACAACATGACTTTATATATTAAAAATCCGGCCGGGCGAGGTGGCTCATGCCTGTAATCCCAGCACTTTGGGAGGCCGAGGCAGGCAAATCACAAAGTCAGGAGATTGAAACCATCCTGGGCAACATGGTGAAACCCCACCGCTACCAAAAATGCAAAAATTAGCCAGACATGGTGGTGAACACCTGTAACCCCAGCTACTCGAGAGGCTGAGGTAGAATAATCACTTGAACCCAGGAGGCAGAGGTTGCAGTTAGCTGAGAATGCACCACTGCATTCCAGCCTGGGCAACAGAGTGAGACTCCACCCGCCCTCCAAAAAAGAAAACAAAGAAAAAAAGTAAACAATCTCATGTGTATTAGCAATTAAAATAAAATAAAATACTTAGGGGTAAATTTAACCAAGGAGTTAAAAGATCTGTACACTGGAAACTATAAAACAGTGTTTAATGAAACTAAGAAAACACAAATAAATGGAAAGATATCTTGTGTTGATAAATTAAAATAATCAATATTATTACAATACCCATACTACCCAAATCGATCTACAGATTCAATGTAGTCCCTATCAAAATTCCAATGTCATTTCTTATAGAAATAAAACAATCCTTAAATTCATATGCAACCATAAAAGACCATTCATATGCAACCATAAAAGACCCCAACTAGCCAAAACAATCTTGAGCAAAAAGAATAAAGCTAAAGGCATCACAGTCCCTGATTTCAAAATATATTATAAAGCTAATATAATTAAAACAGTATGTTGTTGGCATAAAAATAGACACATCAACTAATGGGCATTAGTTGATGTGTTTATTAATCACATTAATCTGGGCAATGGTTATTTAGCTATAACCCCAAAAGCACAGGTAATAAGAGCAAAAATAGGCCAGGCACAATGGCTCACACCTGTAGTCTCAACACTTTGGGAGGCCAAGGTGGGTGGATTGCCTTAGGTCAGGAGTTCAACACCAGCCTGGCCAACATGGTGAAATCCTGTCTCTACCAAAAAATACAAAAAGTAGCTGAGTGTCGTGGCACATGCCTGTAATTCCAGCTACTCAGGAGGTTGAGGCAGGAGACTCACTTGAACCTGAGAGATAGAGATTGCAGTGAGCTGAGATTGTACCACTGCACTCTAGCCTAGGTGACAGAGCAAGACTACATCTCAAAAAAAATTTAAAATAAAGATAAATAAATAAATAAAAGCAAAAACAGACAAATGGGATTTTAGACAAAATACAAGGCTTTTGGACAGCAAAGGAAACAATGAACAAAGTGAAGAGCTAACCCACAGAGTGACAGCATCAAATTATACATCTGATAAGGGAGTAATATCCACAGTAAGTAAGAAACTCAAAAAACTAAATAGTCAGAAAACAAATAACCCAATTAGAAAATGGGCAAAGCACCTGAAGAGACACTTCTAAAATGAAGACATTCAAATGGCCAACAGGTTCAAGAAAAAAATGCTCAGTATCACTAATCATTAGGAAAAACAAATTAAACCACAATGAGATACCACCTTACATCTGTCAGATTAGATGTTATCAAAAAGACAAGAAATAAGTGTTGGTGAGGATGCAGAAAGAAGAAAACCCTTGTACAATGTTGGAGGGAATGTAAACTAGTACAACCACTGTATTGGTCTGTTGTTATGCTGCTAAGAAAGACATACCCGAAACTGGGTAATTTATAAAGAAAAAGAGGTTTAATGGACTCACAGTTCCACATGGCTGGGGAGACCTCACAATCACGGCAGAAGGTGAAAGGGGGCAAAGGCATGTCTTACAAGGCAGCAGCCAAGAGAGCGTGTGCAGGGGAACTGCCCTTCATAAAACCATCATATCTCATGAGACTTATTCAGTATCATGAGAACAGCACGGGAAAAACCACCCCCATGATTCAGTTACCTCCTACCAGGTCTCTCACATGACACGTGGGATTATGGGAGCTACAACTCAAGATGAGATTTGGGTGAGGACACAACCAAACCATATCAACCACTGTGAGAAACAGTACAGGGTTTCCCCAAAAAACTAAAATTAGAACTACTATATGATCTAGCAATCCCACTTCTGGGTATATATCCAAAAGAGATCAATATGTTATATCAATATGTCAAAGAAATATCCGTATTCCCATGTTTATTGCAGCACTTTTCACAGTAGCCAAGATATGGAATCAACATAAAGGGCCATCAAAGGATGAACAGGTAATGAAAATGTGATATATATATACACAATGGAATAGTATTCAGCCTTAAAAGAGAAAAAAGTCCTGTCATTTGGGACAACATAGACAAATCTGGAGGACATTATGCTAAGTGAAATAAGCCAGGCAGGAAAGAAAAATACTGCATGATCTTATTTATATATGGAATCATAAAAAGTCAAACTCATAGAAGCAGAAAGGGCCGGACATAGTGGCTCACACCTGTAATCCCAGCACTTTGGGAGGCCAACATAGGAGGATTCCTTGAGCACAGGAGTTTAAGACCAGTCTAGGCAAAATAGTAAGACCCTCATCTCTACAAGAAAAAAAAATGTTTTTTAATTTGATTTGATTTATTTGTTTTTTGAGACAGAGTCTCACTTTGTTGCCCAGGCTGGAGTGCAGTGGCACAACCTCAGCTCACTGCAACCTCTGCCTCCCAGGTTCAAGCAATTTCCTGCCTCAGCCTCCAGAATAGCTGGGATTACAGGCACGCATCACCACACCCGGCTAATTTTGTATTTTTAGTAGAGACAAAGTTTCACCGTGGGGGCCAGGCTGGTCTTGAACTCCTGACCTCAGGTGATCCACCCACTTCAGCCTCCCAAAGTACTGGGATTACAGGCATGAGTCATCGCACTCGGTCAAAAAATGGTTTTTAAAAAGAAGTAGAAAGGAGAATGATGGTTACCAGAGGCTTAGAGAGTGGGGTGGAGAATGAGGGGGAGAGAACGGGAAGTTATTCCTCAAAGGGGTACCAAGTTTCAGTAAGACAGGAGGAGTAAGTTTTGAGATCTGTTGCACAGCAGAGTGACTACAGTCAATAATATATTGCATCCTTCAACATAACTAAAAGAGTAAATTTTAAATGAATCACCATAAAAATTGTAAGTAAGTGAGGTGGTAGATATGTTTTTTGGGTTTTTTGTTTTTGTTTTTTTTTTAGATGGAGTCTGGCTCTGTTGCCCAGGCTGGAGTGCAATAGTGCAATCTCAGCTCACTGCAACCTCTGCCTCCCGGGTTCAAGCGATTCTCCTGCCTCGCTGGGACTACAGTCGTGCGCCACCAGGCCCGGCTAATTTTCTTTGTATTTTTAGTAGAGATGGGGTTTCACCATGTTAGCCAGGATGGTCTCGATCTCCTGACCTCGTGATCCCCCCACCTTGGCCTCCTAAAGTGCCGGGATTATAGGTGTGAGCCACCACACCCCACCGAGGTGGGAGGTGTGTTAATTGGCTTGATTTAATCATTCCACATGTGTACATAGATCAAAACATCACATTGCACCTCAGAAATGTAAATAATTATGATTTACCCATTTGAAACAATAGTAATAAAATTTTTAAAGAAAAAAATATTTGATGATATAGGAAATTCCAGTTACATACAGTATAATCCCAATTGTTTAAAACATATTGTTATAAAACTAAGAGCAGATGGTCAGGAACACACGTGCTGGAGTCAGACAGACTTGGGTTTAGTCCCAGGTCTACACTGGTTGCTCCTAGAGCTTAGACGAGGCTCTCAGCTCTTCAGTTTCATTACTTCCTCATCTGAAAAATAACATCTCCCTCACGAGTCATTATGGAGATTAATGAATGCATATATAACATACTCATCACCATCCCTGGAACACTGCAAGCAGTAAATAAATATTATTGTTATAATGATTGTATCAACATGATAAATTCTTCACATGCTGACGCTGTGGGTAACCAGTTCCCAAGAGATTTGAATACAATGACATTCTCTTCATACCAAAACTGACTGGCCATAACATACTCATGCAGAGATTCAGAAGGCATGTAAGACTGCAAGAGGGCTATCAAAATTGCAAAGGCATGCAACCCTTTCACCTAGCAACCCACTGCCAAGAACGTCTCTTACAGAAATGTCTTCACATATGTAAAATGACATTCACTATTCACTTTTGTGTAAGATTTTTTTTAAAGGCAAATTTACCTTGAAAAGGGATAATGTACTGCTATGCAAAGGTCTCTAAGAGGTATCATACAGCAGGAAAAGCAAGATGAGTTCCAGCGCACATGAAAGGCTACCTTCGGGGAAAATAACTTTACACATTTCTGTTTGCATAAGTAAACACTGGAGGAATACCCAAAAATCAACACAACTGGTTATTTCAGGGACACATGAACTGTTTTGGGGGAACAGGAATGGGACTTAGACTCTTCACTGTAAGCCTTTTTATGTTACCTGACTTTTTAAAACTTTCATTGATGTATAAATATACACATAGAAAATTGTATATAAGTGTACCACTGAATTTAAAAAAAAAATTTTTTTTTTTTTGAGACAGTCTTGCTCTGTCACCCAGGCTGGAGTGCAATGGCACAATCTCAGCTCACTGCAACCTCCACCTCCTAGGTTCAAGCAATTCTTGTGCCTCGGCCTCCAAAGTAGCTGGGATTATAGATGTGTGCCACCACACCTGGCTGATTTTTGTATTTTTAGTAGAGATGGAGTTTCACCATGTTGGTCAGGCTGGTCTCAATCTCCTGACCTCAGGTGATCCACCAGCCTTGGCCTCCCAAAGTGCTGGGATTATAGGCAAAAGCCACTGCACCCGGCCCACCACTGAATAAATCTTTAGAAACTGAACACAACTGCACGATTAGGCCCGTTGATGAGTCAGAACATTGCCAACCTCCCCAGAAGTCTCCTTCGTGATTCCCTCCAGCCTCTCCCCTCCTCCAACAAAAATCATCATTTCTAATATATACTCTTCTGTGTCTAACTGTTTTTGCCTAAATTGTTTGAGGAGTTCTCCATTTTGTAGTGAGTAAATTCATTTCCGGTGCCAGATATTATTCTGTAATTTATTTCTAATTATTTTCCCATCTACAGTGATGGGCATTTGGGTTTTTTCTCATGTGGCATTATTATGAACACTAATTCTACCAACACTTTTGCTCTTATCTTTTAGTAAATGCATTTCTCTTGGATATGAGATAGTCGATGATCCTAACTCATCTGTGGGGCTCAAAGGCACTTTCCTGAGCAACCCTCCAGTAATCCTCCTACCTCTTTATCCTCCAAGGGGATGTAGTATGGGAAGCTGGTCCCAACCTGCTGAGGAATTAAGAACCGGAACTTGTTGGGTGCTTCAGAGACAACCTCGGCCCCACTGGATTGGAATGGCTGTTTATCAGCACATGTGCAGTAATCCTTGATGTCCCAGATCTAGACACAAAGTGTGGGTTAGTGGCCTCACATCCCTTGACCCAGACCCCAACTCACTCTGTGGGCTCCTCCCAGATCCTTCCTCTTCATTTGTGGAGGGCAGTTCTTTCTTACATCTCTGCGATACCTCACCACTCAGGGCCAGAAAGGGCCTTAGGGATCTTCTAGGCCAGACTCCAGGATTAGCAGGCAGGCAGGGTGTGACTGGCTCACCCCTGCCTCACATCTTGCCACAAGGCACAAAATCAGCTCCTGAGCCAGCTGATCCTAGATTAGCCACACGACCGGGGGATGAGGGAGTTGTAGAAGACAATGATGGAGCCTGGAATTCACCAGGGAAGGCTTCTTGGAGGGGCCTTTTGAACCAAGACCCTGCTCATGTCACTGAGCAAAGCAGAGTAGGGGAGGTCTCCCAAAGTAACCCACCCTGCTCCCTGCACTGTTTTACAAACGGAACCAGTACCCAGAGGGAGTAGGAACCAGGCAAGGGCCATGTGCAGCAAAGAGGTGGCCGGATGCTTGCCTGGCCCCAGCCCCTCAATCCCAGCGTCGGTTCTTCCTCACCTTGATGTATCCTCTACAATCCCCCGTGATAAGGATCCAGTCATTTTTATCAGTGGCCATGGCACCCACGACAACGTCCCCAGGGTCTAGGTCCACAGGGAACTTCCCCAGCAGGCCCCCGTTCCCATGGATGGCCCAGGCGTAGATGTAGCCATCCATGCAGCTGCTCAGCAGGGCAGCCGTGTGTGGCAGGCGAGGCCTGGTCTGCAGGAAGATTATCTGAGGGAGAGAGGAGGGCCTGGCTCAGCAGCACTATGAGCCACTGTCACATGGTGCTAAGGGACCCCAGCAAGTCACCACACCCACCTAGTCCCCCAATTTCTTAGATGCCCAATGGGAGTGGTGACAGTGCTCCCACCCTTCCTACCCAGCTGGTGACAAGGAACATCATACCTCTTTGAAAAAAAAAGCCAAGAGCTAAACCATAGTTTCAAATGTTTCCAGTTTTGTTTGAAAAATCAAAACCATAAAAAAAATTAAGATGCACACAATTTTTACAGTAGTCATTAACTGTCATTTTAAAGGATGTGTTTTAAATTTTGTCATAAGCACATTCCAGATGATTAAATATTTTTCTAAAATGTGGTTCCTCATAGCTGCACAGGATTCACCAAAGTGATGTGGCACAAAGGCCTCCCATGTCTGAACTGGGGAAAAGCGGAGGCAGCCATTCCAGCCATTCCTCTGCCAGCCCTAGGACGGTGAGAGCAGGCAGGGTGAAGGTGAGTGAGCGCTCAGGACTTGGGCAGCACTGGGGAGGGACAGCCCACCCAGAGCACAGGGTCAACTGCATGACCAGCATCTGGTGCTCACAGTAGGGAACAGTGCAGTGGGAATGGTGGCCCGAGGCAGAACAGAGCTGTGCGGCCACAAGGGACAGGTAACCAACACTATTCCTTTTGCACTCGGCATCCAGCCCCCTCCAACACATTGGCCTGCTCATTTTGGAAAGAGCTGCTGGGCCGGGCGCGGTGGCTCACGCCTGTAATCCTAGCACTTTGGGAGGCCGAGGTGGGTGGATCACCTGAGGTCAGGAGTTCAAGACCAGCCTGGCCATCATGGTGAAACCCCATCTTAAAAAAAAAAAAAAAAAAGCTGCTGGACTAAAGTTACGCATTTCAGTCTCACTCAGCCCAGGAACCCCAGATAGTTTCTCAACCACAGGGAGCTAACAGCCTCCCTGTAGGTCCCTTCAGAAGAAGCCACAGCAGCTAGTAACTGGCTAAACTTCATATAACTTGGAGCAATTTTCCACTGCCCACCATCTGGTCTTTCCCTACTACAGAGATGGCCAGGGGCAAGTGCTTCATCTAAAGACTGTCAGGGGCTGGGCACAGTGGCTCAGGCTTTTAATCCCAATACTTTGGGAGGCCAAGGCAGGAGGATCACTTGAGGCCAGGAGTTCAAGACCAGCATGGACAACATGGTGAAACCCCATCTCCACCAAAAAGACAAAATTAGCCAGGTGTGGTGGCTCATGCCTGTAATCCCAGGATTTTGGAAGTCCAAGGCAGGAGGATCACTTAAGGTCAGGGGTTTGAGATCAGCCTGGACAACATGGTGAAACCCTGTCTCCATTAAAGACACAAAATTAGCCAGGTATGGTGCCACATGCCTGTAATCCCAGCTACTCAGGAGGTTGAGGCACGAGAATCACTTGAACCCAGGAGGCAGAGGTGGTAGTGAGCTGAGATTGCACCACTGCACTCCAGCCTGGGCAACAGACTGAGACTCCGCCTCAAAAATAAATAAATAAGTAAAATTAAAAATAAAGACTGTCAGGGATACAGCTGGTCCTGGATCTGCATCCTGGACTCCTTCCTAGTGCTCTTTCTGCCATGCCCCACAGTCTTCTGGGATGGCCAGACAGATGGGGTGATGGATGCAGCAAACCACCATAGATCCAGACAGGCTCTATTGCCACTTCTGCTTCCAAGAATCCGTCCTCTCAATATACTCACACTAGTGCCCAGAAATGGACGAGCAATAACGTTCAATACAGTGCTGCTCCTAAAAGCTAAAAACTGGAACTAACCAGAGACCTACCCTTAGAGGACCGGCTTCACAGTTCCTGATACATCCAGGCTATGCAGCAGTGTGCAGCTGTTAAAAAGAATAAGATGACCAGGTGCAGTGGCTCACGCCTGTGATCCCAGCACTTTGGGAGGCCAAGACAGGCAGATCACCTGAGGTCAGGAGTTTGAGACCAGCCTGGCCAAAATGGGGAAACCCCGTCTCTACTAAAAATACGAAAACTAGCTAGGCATGGTGGTACATGCCTGTGGTCCCAGCTACTCCAGAGGCTGAGGCAGGAGAACCGTTTGAACTCAGGAGGCAGAGGTGCAGTGAGCCAAGATCGCACCATTGCATTCCAGCCTGGGTGACAGAGCAAGACTCCCTCTCAAAAAACAAAAAGAATAAGGTAACAAAAGAATAAGATGAATCTAAATCCCTCTCATGAAGGTATATCCATGCTATAGACTTACAGAAAAAAGCAAATGGCAGGACATAGCTATTATTTTATATTACTAGTAAAAAAAAAAAAAGTACAAGGCTAAAACCAACCTGTGAGCAGTGACTGCTGCTGCTGAGAGTGGGATGGAGTAGGGTGAGACATAGGGGACTTTTACTTCTTTCTTTACATGCACTTCTTTTTTATTATAAACTAGTATCATTACTTTTAAAAGTTATTTAAGGTTTTTTTTTAAAAAAAAAAAAAAAGAGAGAGAGAGAGAAGGAAGAGGCCAGGTATGGTGGCTCACGTCTGTAATCCCAACACTGGTAGGCTGAGGCAGGAGGATCACTTGAGCCCAGGAGTTCAAGACCAGCCTGGGCAGCATAGTGAGACTACATCTCTATAAAAAAAAAAAAATACAAAAAGAATTAGCTGGGCATGATAGTGCATGCCTATAGTCCCAGCTACTCACAGGCTGAGGTGGGAGGATCACTGGTGCCCAGGAGGTTGAGGCTATAGTGAACTGTGATCACACCACTGCAATCTAGCCTGGGTGCCAGTGAGACCCTGTCTCAAGGAAAAAAAAAAAAAAAAAAAGGGAGGAGAGAGAAATATTCAGAACCTGGAGGACAGAACATGCAGCAATTCCTGGCTCTCCTTCCCAGCACTGCAAAACCCAGATCTCAGGACACAGTCCCCTTGTTTTCAAGTCCCTAGAGCTGGGTGATGGGGCAGGCCTGCCACACCCTAACTCAACTATGATTTGTATTTTCAGGAGGGGGAGTCAGTATCACAGTGAGGGGTGTCCAGGATCAGAAAGGAGAAGGTACAGGAGGAAGAACAGAGATGAACCCACGCCCAACTCGTGTTCAGTAAGAAACACCCTCCCAGTTAACAGAAGGGCATTCTAACTAGAGTCTGGAGATGCCGCCTCTCCTGCCTCCCAGTCCAGAGAAAACACTGCTAACCCCAGCAGTGGACTGGAAACAGTACAGAGGGGACGCTGCTCACCTCCCTAGGCACCCCGACTCCACCTCCTGGGGAACTGATACAGTTTAGCTGTTGTCCCCATTGAAATCTCAACTTCAGCTGTACCTCCCAGAATTCCCCCATGTTGTAGGAGGGAACCCAGGGGGAGGTAACTGAATCATAGGGGCCTGTCTTTCCCCAGCAATTCTCGTGATAGTAAGTCTCACGAGATCTGATGGGTTTATCAGGGCTTTCCCCTTTTGCTTCTCATTTTCTCTTGCTGCTGCTACGTAAGAAGTGCCTTTCGCCTCCCGCCATGATTGTGAGGTCTCCCCAGCCATGTGGAACTGTCAATCCAGTTAAACCTCTTTCTTCCCAGTCCCGGGTATGTCTTTATCAGCTGCGTGAAAACAGATTAATAACAGGAGCTCTCCCCAGACGCCACAGCTCTGACTCCAGAATCCCGAGTGGCTCCATCCTCTCCAAGATGCCTCCTGAGCCCCATCCTGACTGCCCACTCCCCGGCTCACATCCCATTCCCTGGCTGACCACGGCCAACCTTCTCCACCGAGGCACTGGATTGAAGCAACATAGTCTTCTGCAATTCTCCTTTTCTCGTTTCAGCCTCTTTGTAAAGGGACTGTTTGCTGCGGATCTTGCTTGGCTGCCTGGATGAGCCAGCAGCACTGGAAGGTTTCTGGAAGGAAAGAAAGATGGGCACTCAAGTCACCATAAGGGTGTTTCCCTTCCCCATGGAGGATCAGAGACCAGAGGAAGATGATAAAAGAGGTGGCACTCCCGAGCCCCCGCAGCAGGTACACTGCCCTGGGAAAAGCAACTCAGTGGATCCTGGAAACATCCACTTTAAGTTCCCAGAAATTTTGTTAGAGCAAAATTGGGGCAGAAACTTGAGTTTGCCTCTTGGGAAGACCCTTTGTCCTGGAAGAGACCATCCTGGTTAAAAATGAGGATAAAGGCCGGGCACGGTGGTTCACACCTGGAATCCCAGCACTTTGGGAGGCTGAGGCAGATAATTTCAGGCCAGGAGTTCGAGACCAGCCTGGCCAACACGGAGAAACCCTGTCTCCAATAAAAATACAAAAAATTAGCATTAGGAGAAATACTTAATGTAGATGATGGGGTGATGGGTGCAGCAAACCACCATGGCATGTGTATGCCTATGTAACAAACCTGCACGTTCTGCACATGTACCCCAGAACTTAAAGTATAATAAATAAATAAATAAATAAATATACAAAAAACTTAGCCAGGCACGGTGGTGCACACCTGGAATCCCAGCTACTAGGAAGGCCAAGGGAGGAGAATCTCTTGAACCTGGGAGGCAGAGGCTGCACTGAGCAGAGATCATGCCACTGCGCTCCAGCCTGGGTGACAGTGAGACTCCATCTCAAAAAAAAAGTAAAAAATAAAAATAAGGATAGAGGGATAAATATACCCATCCACCCATTGCCCTAGAAGATTTGAAAGCAGTGGTGTAACCTCCAGTAACTCAAAGATGGTATGAGTGTCTTGTGGTAAAGTGTACACATCTTACAGCAAAACAATATCCTAGCAGATCATGTTGAATCTAGGTCTAGACTGCCCTATGCCTAGCAATTATTCTGTGTCTGGGGAAGGTGGTGGTTCTCACTCAAGCCTCAGCTCCCAGGAATGGAAATCAGACTTTGACTGCGAGAACAATCTGACTGGTTCTTCCTCCCCGATACAAGAGATTATTGCACGGATTGTTGGAATACTGTCTTCATTGCTTAAAGTTCAAGGGCAAGCCATCTCCTGCAAGTAGGGAAAGTAACTCCTCCTGCTTTTTCTCCCTACTCCCTGTAAAATAAAACTGTCAACCATTCTTGGAAGGGCTAGTCCTGGAGCAGAGATGAGGCTCAGAGGAGGAAGAGAGTGGTTTGTCTATGTCTGGGTCTCAGACTCTTGCAGCCTGGTCTCCAAGCAGCTGAGGCCCCCATGGCTCACCTCTGCACCTGGGCCAAGGTCAGGTGACTTGCGCTTGAGGACTGAAAATGCAGCCCAGGATCTAACATCCAATTTTAGGTTTTCGGGGCTGTGTTCTCTTTGGGTCCTGCCTTTCAGCTTTCAGACTTTGAGACCTAGTATTAGCCACGCCCTGGGAAGGGACCAAGCCCCAGCTCCAGGTTAGATTTCAGTGGGATTTTAGTCCAGTGGGACTAAAATTGGAGGGTACCCTGCCCAGGCCCACAATGGTCAAAACAAGTGAGTTGAGGGACCTAAAGGCACTCTGGAAAAAGCGCATCCCAATAAGAAAACACACACACAGCAGGTGTGTGAGCGCCGGCGGCTGGAGAGTGAGGGTAGCGTTCTGGTTGGGCTCTCGCTCCCACCTGCTGAGGCACAGGCCTGTCTGACTCGTTGTCTCTCGGGCACCTCATCACTGGAGGAGCAGACAGCAGGCTCTGCCTCAGGTTGGTATTGGCCCCAGACTTGGGGCCGAGACTAGAGAGCTTCTTGGGGGTCTTGTATGCCCACTTCTCCTGCTCCACACAGGGTCCGCTGGGCCTCTGGCTCTCAGCCAGAGAGTAGTTCACATCTTGTGCCTGTGCCAAGGAGAAAGGAGCCCCTAAGGCATTGCAATGTCCTAGAGGTAAATTCTGGGCTGCCCCAGATCAGTGCCAATACCACGGGGCCCTCCAGCCGCCCAGGGCTTGCTTCCCAGAAACCTAGCCCCCTTGATGACATCAGCCCAGAGCTTCTAACCCCATTCCTGGCCAGCTGTAGTGCCTGGAGTCCCCACAGGCAGGACACTGCTCTCATGAGGAACTCAGTCTCCTTATCTGTAAAATGGACAGTGGTTTCCAAATATTTTTGAGGTTACCTTTAATCTCAAGGGAGGCTCCAAAGCATAAAATAGATAAAAAGCTGAGCGACTCTGGGGGAAGCCCCACCTACCAGAGCCCCCCTGCAGTAGCTTCCAAGCATCTCTCCCCAACACATTTGGAAAAACCACTGGATGAGGCAGCCCCTAAGGTCCCTTCCTGCTTTGATCTGCTGAGATGTGAAAATTTGGAGACTGAATGGGTTTCCTTAGTCCCTACTGGTGAGCCCAGAGGGGTAATGTGTAGTAGCAACTGGAAGGAGTGAGTAATCTATAGATGGCAGGACCAGCACTGCCAGCCTTTGGAGTCAGATTGCCTGGGTTTAGATCTACTTCTTGGCTGTGACCTTAGGCAAGGTGCTTAACCTCTCTGTGCCTCCATTTTCTTATCTCATCTGTCCAATGAGGAAAATTACAGAAACTACCACTTAACCAAACTCCACACCCCCTCCAGAACAAGTCGCCATCATCCCTCCTGCTTCCCGGGGTGCTCCCCACCCTCCCTGCCCCACAGGATTCTGGCTCACAGCTGAGAGAAGGGTGGGAGGAGAGTGTGCTCCTGTTAACATACCCTCTTGGGCTGCAAGGGCAAGGGGCTTATAGAGGCATTGAAGCTGAAGATGGGCTTGAGTGAGCTGGTGTTCCAGAAGAGGATGTCCCCACTGTAGGAGGAGGTCCCGAGGAACTGGTTCTGGTACTTGGCCATGCTCAGGATGTCCTGCACGTGGTAGGTCTGCCAGTGGTGGCACAGGAGCACCGGCTTGGTCTTGTGGAACCTGTGCACGTGGCCAGAGGCGGGAGGGCTGAGAGCTCAGCCTTTATTGCTCCATCCACTGGGGAAGCACTGGAGCCGGGAGGATTCTGGGAACCGGCTCAGAGGAGGATACTCTCAGGCGTCAGAGCTGGGCTGAAGCCATGCCCCATTAACCTCATTGACTAAGCGCTTACTACGTGCCTTCTACAAAGGCCCTGTCATACGGGCTTTACATAAACTGATCTTATGGATAACACATCTGTAATACACCCCCAGTCAGACATCTAGGTAAGGATTAGGGTTTAAAGGAGGGGAAATTGCGGCATTACAGAGGTCCCCAAAGAAGAAAGAGACCGTGAACATAGTGTTCCTTCTGCCTGGAAAGCCCATTCTACTCTACAGACCTCACTGAGACCCTGCCTTCTCACGCTTCAGACGGCACTCCACCCAGAACACCCTCGCTGAGCCTTTCCTGACACCGCCCCAAGAAGACATCAGGTTTCCACCCACTCAACCCCCATAAAAACGTCTACTTTCTTTCACGGCACTTAATATACTTCATAATTATAACTGAAAATATTAACATTTGATTAGTATCTGCCTTCTTGATATAGACAGAACACTCATATTCTCCAAAAATTTATGTTAAAAACAAATCCTCAATATGAGGGTATTCTGAGATGTGGCCTTTGGGAGGTTATTAGGACAGAAGGGCAGAGCACTCATAAATGGAATCAGTGCCTTTATAGAAGAGGTCCTAGGCTAGGCATGGAGGCTTATGCCTATAATGCTAGCACTTTGAGGGGCCAAGGAAGGAGAATCGTTTGAGGCCAGGAGTTCAAGACCAGCCTGGGCAACAGAGCAAGACCACATCTCTACAAAAAATTTTTTTTTAATTAGCCAGGCATACTTGAGCCCAGGAGTTCAAGGCTGCAGTGAGCTATAATTATGCCACTGCATTCCAGCCTGGGCAATAAAGCAAGATCCTGTCTCTTAAAAAAACAAAAATTAGAGGCCCAGAGAGATCCCTTCTCTCTACCATGTAAGGTCATCACCTAACTTCACAGGCTCCATTCTCCATGCTCCTTGACCACTCCACATGTGGCTCCTGTGGACGCTGGTACGGCATGGACTGCACTCAGCAGAGCTGAGAGGACATGGCTGCCTCCACCACCTAGATTTCAAAGGACAGGGCCTCCCAGCAGAGCCACAGCCTTGGAATTCCAGCCCCACAGGGCCAGGGGGCTCATGCAGGGAAGTGCAGCAGGGGCAGGGCCCAGGCATAGAGCCACCATGGGGGCAAGGCTACCAAATTGCCCCGACTGATTTTTGACTTGCTCAGGACCTGTCCCCTTTCTTCTTTCCTGTCTCTCCCTTTTATCTATCCTATGCCTGTCCCACCATTCTATTTCAGAAGTACATAACATGTTAGTATCACAGGTTCACAGCTAGAGGGGAATTTGCTTCAGAATGAATTATGCCTTGAGACTCCCCATATTTGATTTAGGGGATATTTAGATGATATTTTGGACTTAGACATTAAAGGTGATACTGGAACAAGTTAAGACTTTGGGGGCTACTGGAATTAAATGAATATATTTTGCTTAAGAGAAGGACATGAATTTTGAGAAGTCAGGGATGGAATTTTGCTCCCAAAATTCATACATTGAAACCTAATCCCAAAGGCAAAGATATTTGGAGGTGGGGCCTTGGGAGGCAGTGAGGTCATGAGAATGGAGCTCTTGGCCAGGTGGGGTGGCTCACGCCTGTAATCCCAGCACTCTGGGAGGCCGAGGCAGGTGGATCACAAGGTCAAGAGATTGAGACCATCCTGGCCAACATGAGGAAACCCCGTCTCTACTAGAACTACAAAAATTAGCTGGGCGTGGTGCTGCACACCTGTAGTCCCAGCTACTCAGGAGGCTGAGGCAGGAGAATCGCTTGAACCTGGGAGGCAGAGGTTGCAACGAGCCCAGATCGCGCCACTGCACTCCAGCCTGGTGACAGAGCGAGACTTCGTATCAAAAAAAAAAAAAAAAGAAAGAAAATGGAGGCCAAAGGAATGGGATTAGTGTCCTTATAAAGGAGGCCCCAGAGAGATCTCTTACCCCTTCCACCATGCAAGGTTACAGTAAGAAGACAGCTGTCTATGAATCAGGAAGTGGGCCCTCACCAGGCACCAAATCTGCTGGCACCTTGATCTTGAACTTCCCCATCTCTAGCACTCTGATAAATTTCTGCTGTTTATGAGCAACTCAGTCTATGATATTCTATTACAGCAGCCCAAATGGACTAAGACATTCCCCCACTGAACTAGACACTCCAGGAGGATAAAGACTCTAATACTCTTGTTTATACCCATCCCAGGCACCTAGCAAAAGGCCAACAGTATATTAGCCTCATGAATGATGAAAGGATGGATAGATGGACACGTAGATGAAGTGATAGTCATTAACCACCGATAACTTCCTGCTTGGTGCTCCAACCACCAGGAAAGCTAGGAATGGAGGAACCCATCTGGAGAGAGAACATGCAGCTACTGTGACCTACTCACCATGCATACTTTCTACTCACAGGAAATGCGTGATTCTTTTACTCCATCCTGTCACATAGAACACTTTGTTCATATGGATAATCCCACTAATCTGTTGAAGATGAAAGAAAACAGAACTAGAAAACTTCTCAGAGAAAATGGCTCTGGGCCCTAAATGTCTTCCTAAAGGTGCCAAGCCAGAAGCCAGAGCTCTCGGTGACAATGAGAATTGCCTGCAGTTGGTGCCGCCGTGTCTTTCTCATCATGCTCTCACATCCTATTCCCTCACTGCATGGACTTGGGGGAGGCAGATAGGGTAGTATCCATACCCATTTTACACAGAGGGTAGCTGGGAAATGGGCAAGTGGCATGGCTAAGGTCAAATCACTATGAGGCACAGGATCTGGAGCAGTACTCAAGCCCCTGGCTTCCTGGCTAAGTACACTTTCGTTTTTTTGTTTTCTTTTTTTTTTCTTTTTGAGACAGAGTTTCGCTCTTGCTGCCCAGGCTGGAATGCAACAGCATGATCTCAGCTCACTGCAGCCTCCACCTCCCAGATTCTCCTGCCTCAGCTTCCTGAGTCGCTGGGATTACAGGTGCCTGCCACCACACCTGACTAAATTTTTTTTGTAGTTTTAATAGAGATAGGGGTTTTGCCCTCCCTGGCTCTCGTCAACAAGCCAGACTGACCTCCAGCTGGTCCGGATTGGGAAAGGTCAGCAGGCATTTGCCGATGTTGTAGTTCCACATTTTCATCGTGCCATCCCGCAAGCCTGTGATCAGGCAGCGCTCGGACTCATCCAGGGCCATGGCGGTGAGCTCCGTGTGCTGACCCCCAGATACAGAGAACTCCATCGTCTTCCTGCCGGTCACGACCTCCCACACACTCACTATGCCGCTCAGGCAGCCACTCACCACCTGTGGGGAGCACATGGCCGGGGGCTGCTGGAGAGGCCGGGGGCTGCTGGAGAGGCCGGGGCCTCCACTCTCAAAGGTGGCCTCCAGCCTGCCACGGCCCCTTCCCTCCATGCACTGAGAAAACAGAAGTTCAGGGCCCCCTGCTTCAGCATAAGCCACTCTTGAAAACAGGACCTCCTCTGCCGCGTATCACAGGGCAGTTCAAACTGGAACATTTGGTGAAGAACCGTTAACTCAGAAATGGCGCTTATCAAGATCTAGCCAAAGAAACTAATCCCTATCTGGAAAAGACATTACTGAAGCAACATTAATCATGACCACCCCCTCAAAAAAATTAAGAAATAAACTGCCCCCTAAGTAGGGAAATGTTGAGAGTAAGGATGGCTATGCCACTCGATGAAACATTTTGCCGCCATGACCATTGTTATAATGCAAGAGTAGCAGGTGAGGCTGGGCACGGTGGCTCACGCCTGTAATCCATCCCAGCACTTTGTGAGGCTGAGGCAGGCAGATCATTTGAGGTCAGGAGTTCGAGACCAGCCTGGCCAACATACTGAAACTCTGTCTCTACTAAAAATACAAAAATTAGCTGGGCATGGTGGTGCATGCCTATAATCCCAGCTACTTGGGAGGCTGAGGCAGGAGAATCACTTGAACCCAGGAGGCAGAGGTTGTAGTGAGCCGAGATCGCACCACTGTACTCCAGCCTGGGCAACAGAGCAAGACTCCGTCTTAAAAAATAAAAAAAGTAGTGATGAGGTTGTTTCAGACCAACCCCCTCTACTGAGAACATGTAGAAAAGCTGAGAATTTTTTTTTAATTTTAAAAAAACTTTTTTAAGGCACTGAAGAGCGCTAAGGCAGTGAGAGATGCTGGTGGCAGGAGCCGGGATGGGAGAGAAGCCCAGAGCGGTGAGCTCCAGCCTTGCGCAGCCCAAGGCCACCTCTGCAGCCAATGCAGCGCCCCTGCCCAGAGCCTGTGCCAGACAAGAGGTCCCGGTGGGTGGGACAGAGGAGAGGGCCTTGGGCAGCAGCCCCTCCTGTCCTCACTCCTTAGAAGCAACTCCTCATGCCCAGCTGCCCTGCCCAACCCAGAAACTCCACGCAGGACCAAGGCGTGGCCTGCTGCCTGGGCCTCCCTCCCTTCCTGCAATGAACAAAGCCAAGTTATGGCTTCCCTGGAAAGAGATGCCCAAGAACAGCACCCGCTCTGGGAACCCAGGAGAGTGTCCCGTAACTAGTGCTCCGTCCCACACTCCACGTAAAGAAGGCTTGCTCCAGAGCTGATCCAAGGCGCTCAGCCGAGGGCATGAGGCTCAGATGAGTTAGGCGATCCTGTGGCCGACGGATGGAGCTCAGAGCTGATCCCACGCCAACCCATCTGCAGAGCTGCTTTCTGTTCCTCTCCCACTGCCCCAGCACCACCATCAAAGCTGTAAGAGTTCCCAGTGTGCCATGGGAGGCAACTACAGACCCAGGCACACAGGGAGGTCTGGTCCTGCCCCGTGGCACCTGGCACTCCTGCCTCCTCTGAGGCCAGCGCTGGCCACTCACCTGCTTAAAGATCTTGCTGTAGAGGATGGCGCACAGGGGTGAGGAGTGAGTTGTCATCTTTCCTGCTTTGGAAGGCCCCTGGGCCTTTAAGTACCCTTTTAGGATCCCGATCTAGAGGTGAGAAAAGGGGCAGAGATCTGCTCTGTCAGAAGGGCTCTGCCCACCGTGGCGGGCTGCCAGGAGAAACTTCCAATAAACCACGACATTAAGACATCCTGAGCACATGCAGGTCTGATTCCAACAAGACTCCAGGCCCCCAGCAGGCCTGCAGATAGCTCAACCCTACTCCACGGACCTGCCCCCTGGGACTGAGCCTCCCAAACCCGAGTGTTCCTAGAACCCCAAATTCCAAGTCCAGCGTCCCTTTCACCTTATGACTTCTGAGAAGCTAAAGCCTCAATCAGGTGTTCCCTTGGGGAAGCCCCCTCTGCCTCCCCCTTGTCCCAGGTGAGGCTAAGGATTTCTCTATGCTCTGAAAAGCAGCAAGCACACAACTCTACCATTATCACATAACACTTTCTACTGAAATTATCTGTTTTTCTTCTACCCTGTAGGTTCCTAGAGAAATGGGTCAGTGTCTTTGTCATATATTCTCAGTTCCCTACAAAAGGCAGGTGGTCGGTAAGGTTTGGTGATCTCAAATGGTCTTCAAAGGCCTATTTAATTCAACAAATGCTGACCTCAACAAATGTCTAGCACTCAGCAAGGAGATAAAGGAACCCACCTTATAACTTCTGAGAAGCTAAAGACTGGCACAGTGGCTCATGCCTGTAATCTCAGCACTTTGGGAGGCCGAGGTGGGTAGATCACGAGGTCAGAAGTTCGAGACCATCCTGGCCAACATGGCAAAACCCCATCTCTACTAAAAATACAAAAATTAGCTGGGCATGATGGCAGGCACCTGTAATCCCAGCTACTCAGGAGGCTGAGGCAGGAGAATCATTTGAACTTGGGATGCAGAGGTTGCAGTGAGCCAAGACCACACCATTGCACTCCAGCCTGGGCGACAAGAGCAAAACTCCATCTCAAAAAAAAAAAAAAGAAAGAAAGAAAGAAAGAAACCTGCCTTCTAGGGGAGAGCCAGCCAAGTGCATAAGGATGACACACGTGTCACCGGCCAGGATGGCCCAGCCCACAGAGCGTGGGAGGCCTTGGTGGAGCTCAACCACAAGTGGCCCCCGCGTCTCCTTTCCGGGCTTCTGCTCCCATCTATGGGCTGCGGTTCAGCCTTGCAGCTCCCCAAGCCTCCATCCTACCGTAGATCCCCTTGCCCCCATCCTCCACAGGAAGCCCCTCCTGCCTGTCCCCATCTTTCCTGTCCTCCATGGTCAGGACAGACCTCACAGGGGTCCCCACTGGGTGCTGAGTCACAGATGGCCTGTTTCCTGGAGTTCATGACTTAGCAGGAAAAACAGTCACATGGTAGCGACAGGGCAGTTACGAGGGTCTTGGCTGAGGGAAGGAACGGGGCTGAGAAAGCATGGAGGAAGGGCTCCTAACCAGCCTGAGGTTCAGGGTAGCTTCCAGAGGGAGAGGCTGAGGACGACTGAGTGGGAACAGTGCAGACAGCAGCGGCTGCAGAGAGGGTGACAGGCTGGGGCCTAGATTTCAGGAAATCCCAAGACACGGCCCCTCACGGGCCAGGCCACAGAATCTCGCAGCCTCAGCAGGAGGGATGGGTGCCCCATGGGACGTCAGACCCAGACCCTGGCCTTCTCCCCGCAGCCGCGACCCCACTTCCTCCTGGGACAGCACTCACTGAGTAGGTGCTGCAGATGAGGGTATTGTCCTTCTCGAAGAAGTAGGCGCTGGTGATGGGGCAGTTTCCCAGGGCAAAAAACTTCCCGCAGAAGGACTGGAGGCATATGTAGTCCAGCATGTCCCACACACGAATGTTCTGTGGGGTGGGAAACAGGGAAGAGGCGGAGGGTGGGTGCTGAGGATATAGCCGCTCCTGAAGCCTTGGGAGAGTGTCCGGCGACCAAGGCCAGGCATGTCGTGCAAGCACTTCCAACACACACGCATGGTGTTAGCACCATCACACCCAGCAGCAGAGAGGCTACTCCTGTGCTCAGATGACGCAGGTACACAGTGAGTGAGGGCCAGGCATAGCTTCGCCCCACCCGCCAGCCTGCCCCTAGGCCTCTGCCCTGCTGGAGCATCTGAATTAGTTGGCTGGGCACAAAACCCAAGCCAGGCAGCACATGCTGGCCCCAGGCCCTCCCTTGCTGCCAATCCAGCCTGGGACAGTCCAAGAGTGGCTACCAACACAGTTGCCACAATGGCCTGCCTATCCCCAGAGGAGCCCCTCTCACTCATCCCAGGTGAAGGAACTTTCCGTAGAGGGCCCACGGAAGTCCCTCCAAGACCCCCACTTCTTGGAGGCATCCTCTGCCCGTGGCTGACTCGGGGCCTCAGCAAGCTCATCCCTATCCCTATTCCCACCAGACTCAGACCCTTCATCAGAGGTGACAATCCCAGCTCCCAGGGCTTCTGGGAAGATTCCAGACAGGACGGTGTATGGTTGTGTTGGAGATGGTGGCCCGGGTGACTCTGAGGGCCCTAACAATTCTCCATCTCCAGAGTCCCAGAAAAGGTAAGCTGTCCCCTAAAGGAGGGCCTGCAGCACCACTGGCCCGCAGCCCAGCAGACGGGGCAGTATCCAGAGCCAGCAGCTGCAGAGGAGCACAGTGGCGGGTCCCGAGTGGGAGCCCCAGCATGTGGGAAAGGCCAGGCCCAGCCCTGATGACCAGGCAGCTGAGGAGGGGTCACTAGAGCCGCTGAGAGGTGAAGATCAGGGCAGGGGCAGCACAGGGGAATGGCTGTCACGCAGTGCACAACTCCCCTGTGCCAGATACTACACTACTGTTTTGCTGCTGGTTCTCTAAACCACTCAACAGCCCATTGCATGGATGGGAAGACCGAGGCTCAGAAAAGGGAAGGACTTACCAGGGTCACAAAGTAAGAAGCCAGGCTGGGTTACCTGGGAACTCAGCTCTGGGAACACGCTCAGAGGCCCATGGCCACCCTCACCTCCCTTCCACCCAAGTCCCCTTCCGCTAGGCCTCTGGCCAGACATGGGACCGTGGATAGGGAGGTCACGCCATTCCTCTGGCCAGTGTGTTTCCCTGAGGAACAGAGGAGTCAGGTGGACCATGGGGGTGGACCTTGTCCTTGGAGACACTGATGAGGATGCTGCTGTTCCTGCTGTCCATGAGGATGTGCGTCACCGAGGTCTGGTGTCCCCTCATCAGCCACATGGGTCTCTTTGAGACAAAGGGGTTCCACAGGCAGATGAAGGCATCATAGCCACCAGTCACTGGGGTCAAGATATGGGTGTCAGTCCCAGGGGCCTCCACTGGGGACCTTCATCCAGGGCCAGGTCCTCAGCCCCCAGCAGGCTTGCCAGGTCCCTCATGACTCTGCCCCTCCTGCTCCAGCCCCTCCATCCCCCTCCCAGGCAGCCTGTCATCACACAGCCCTGGTGCCCAGAAGTGGGGACAGAAGCAGCAGGAGAGGAAGCAAGACAGAAGCCAGAGCTGTGCAGCCGTCTCCTCAGCTCGGGTGGTACCTCTGTCCCCAGCAGCCCTTCCCCCAGCAGCTTCTGGGTGACCTGAAGATGACTTACCCAGGAAGTTTCTGTCTGGGCAGTAATCGAAGCAAAGAATCCCTTTCCTTAAATGCAGCGCTGACAACCTACGATATCAAAGGAGAGAGGGCTGCAGGGCTGGGAGCAGTGGCCTCAAGGGAGCCTCTGAGACTGAGCCTGGGGTGGGAGAAGCTGGAGGCAGGGCCTCCCAGGAGGCCTGGGGAGGAGTCACTATCTCTCTACTCCAGGAGAGGAGCAGCCCCAGAGACCACCCAGGGCTCACCCTACAGCCAAGTCAGGGCTCAGCACCACAGCCAAAGCAGTAGCCCAGTCCTGGCCCCAAACCAACAGCCCACGGGGTAGATGGCACCTTCCAGGTAGAGACAGCTCCTAACATTTGCAAAGCACTTGGCCTCATTCCAAGGACAAACTTGATTTTCACATCAACTGTACAGGCACCTTCCCATCCATGATACAAATCAAGAAAAAAAGGGGGGCCCCAAGGAAGGGACAGAAAGAAGCTCCCAGGTTCCCTGCCCTTGCTACGTGTGGTCCCCATGCAGGGTGCTGTCTCCTGCATCACCTGGACGCCACACACCAACTGCCCTGTGCTAGGGACAAAGGCACCAAAAGGAAAAGTCAAGGAGCTCGCCCAAGGTCACACAGGTCACAAACGATGGGAGTTACGGGGTATAGGGCATGCTACCCCAAAATATGGCACCTTGGCATTTCAGACAACAACGGAAGCAGGAGGAGGGCCACGCTCGCCTTCCCCTAGCCTTCTCCCGGAAGCAGGTTACAGAACACTCATTCCATAGGTGCCCACCCTATACCTGGGGAAAGGAATGTTCTTATTTCTTTTCTTTTTTTTTTTTTTGTTAGACAGAGTCTCTGTTGCCCAGGCTGAAGTGCAGTGTAGCTGGGATTACAGGTGCGTGCCACCAGGCCCAGCTAATTTTTGTATTTTTAGAAGAGACGGGGTTTCTCCATGTTGGTCAGGCTGATCTCAAACTCCCGACCTCTCGAACTGCACCCAGCCAGAATGTCCTTATTTTTGAAGACACAGGGACACAGAGGAGAATCTGGACAAACAGGACCCCATCTCAGTTCATTACCATCAGATGGAACTAGTCCCATCGTCCAGCATGACTATCCATTCTTCATCAAATTTTGCATAAAAATACACAGGAGGCCAGGTGCAGTGGCTCACACCTGTAATCCCAGCACTTTGGGAGGCTGAGGCAGGCAGATCACCTGAGGTCGGGAGTTCGAGACCAGCCTGACCAACTTGGAGAAACCCCGTCTCTACTAAAAATACAAAATCAGCTGGACGTGGTGGTGCACACCTGTAATCCCAGCTACTCGGGAGGCTGAGGCAGGAGAATCGCTTGCACCCGGGAGGCGGAGGCTGCAGTGAGCTGAGACTGTGCCACTGCACTCCAGCCTGGGCGACAGAGCGAGACTCCGTCTCAAAAGAAAAAAAAACCACAGGTGTCTCTGTTTCTTTGCTTTTCTTTTTCTGAAGGCTTCAATGTCACAAGAAACTTAAACGTGCCTGCTTTTCTCTTGTTAATCTGCCTTTTGTTGTCAGGGTCTCAGCCATAAACCTTGCAATGGATGAAGAAAAAATGACTCCTCCCGCACAGGGGTCAGAATTCAGACCAAGGGTAAAGATGGCAGGAGGTGGCAGGAATCTCAGTAACCAGTGATCCAGGAGAGGAGAGGCTCAGAGGGCCAGGCCGAGACAGGAGTTCCAAGAAGGCCAGGGCCCCGCAGCCTCACAGGCCTGAGCCCCAGGTGCTCTGTGCCTATGCCCGTGCCTCTCATCCTCAACATCCTGCCTGCTCCTTCTACTATACTCTCTCTCCAAAACTCCATTTTGGCCAGGCACAGTAGCTCATGCCTGTAATCTCAGCACTTTGGGAGGCCGAGGCGGGTGGATCACCTGAGGTCAGGAGTTCCAGACCAGCCTGGCCAACATGGTGAAACTCCATCTCTACTAAAAATACAAAAATTAGCTGGGCATGGTGGCATGTGCCTGTAGTCCCAGCTACTTGGGAGGCTAAGGCAGAAGAATTGCTTGAACCCGGGAAGTGGAGGTTGCAGTGAGCTGAGATTGTGCCACTGCACTCCAGCCTGGGTGAGAGAGTGAGACTCTGTCTCAAAAAAAAAAAAAAAGAGGGCCAGGGCAAGCAGTTCAAATGGGAGATGATGGTGGCTTCAACTAGGTGGTGGTGGCAGGGATGAAGGAAGAGGGAGCATCGGGGGAGATGCTGGGGGTCAGTCCACATAGCACCGGCTCGTCACCACACTGGCTCCATCAGATTTGTTCCTGGCTGGAACCATCTGAGAACTCAGGGGACGCTGGCTGCCAGGAAGCCAGACCCTCAGGCCCATGCTGCCTTGGAGGCTGAGGCTGACTCCAGAGGCAGAGGTTGGGGTGGCAATGCCAGCCCCACCCACAGAGGCTTTGCCCTAAGATGGCACTGCCAAAATGGGAGACCAGCAAGTGGTCAATGATGCCACCTGCTGGCTAGTACTTTGTACTGCATAACAAGAAAGCATGGGGTGCACTACTATGCCCAGCTAATTTTTAAATATTTTGTATAGATGGGATCTTGCTGTGTTGCCCAGGCTGGTCATGTACTCCTGGCCTCAAGGGATCCTCCTGCCTTGGCCTGCCAAAGTGCTGGGATTACAAGTGTGGGCCACTGTGTCTGGCCTAAATGGGGTCTTTTTTTTTTTTTTTTTTTTAAGACAGGGTCTTGCTCTGTTACCCAGGCTGAAGGAAGGGAGTATGTGTCTCTGTGTTTGTGTGTGTAAACATATTCTCTACCCTACCCCAAAAATACATCTCCAATCCCTCCATCCCACAACACAAGTCAGCTCTAGGCCATCATATGCAGCCTCAACTATTGCAATGCCCTCCTCACTGGAGTCTCCATCGCCACCCCTGCCCACGGCCACTCCACCTGCAATGCAGAAGTCAGACCACACCAGTTCTCTGCTCAAAACCATCCCAGAACCGTGCTTATATCTAGTTCCAAATATCGTAAGAAGATACTCTGAGGCACTTGGGGAAATGGTAACATGGACTAGCTACTAGGTGATAGGAAAGAATTCTATGATTTTATCTATTTTTTGTGTGTTTAAAACTTTTTATAATAAAAACGTTAAAGTTAATTAATTTAAAAAATAAGAGCATACCAATGGCAGGAGAGCTGTGCAAAGGCCCTGGGGCAGGAGCACACCTGAGCCTGAAGGAGGCCAGCGGAGCTGAGTGGGAACGTGGAAGCGGTGAGATCAGGAAGGCAGCAGGGCCGGCCCACAGAGGCCCTCCTGGCCCTGGTGAGGTGACCCTCTGATATCCTCCTGCCATCAGGGCTCAATAAAACAAGATCTGAATGAAACACGTATCATATACATCAAGCTTGTCCAACTCTTGGCCCATGGGCCTCATGCAGCCCAGGACAGCTCTGAATGTGGCCCAACACAAATTCATAAACTTTCTCATAACATTATGATATTTTTATGTAATTTTTATTCAGCTCATCAGCTATTTTTAGTGTTAGCGTATTTTATGTGTGACCCAAGACAATTCTTCTTCCAATGTGGCCCAAAAGATTGGACACCCTTCCAATGAAACCAAAAGATTGGACACCCCTGATAGACACAAAGTGATACCATGATACCAGCACCCATGCAGACAGCCTCAGAAACAGCTCCAAGCAAACTCCCGCCACACAGCCCCATTGAAAGCACTGAACCCAAGACTGAAACCTCCCCTTCACATCAGACATTCCCAGAGGCCCCTTCCCAGCCTGCAGAGAGCTCCAGGGCTTGTCTAGGAATGCACACAGTGTACTGTTTGATTTAAAAGGTACCGGAAGGCCAGGTACAGTGGCTCACACCTGTAATCCCAGCACTTTGGGAAGCCAAGGCAGGCAGATCACGAAGTCAAGAGATTGAGACCATCCTGGCCAACACGGTGAAACCTCATCTCTACTAAACATGTAAGAATTAGCTGGACATGGTGGTGCATGCCGGTAGTCTCAGCTACTCAGGAGGCTGAGGCAGGAGAATCGCTTGAACCTGGGAGGCAGAGGTTGCAGTCAGCCGAGACTGCGCCACTGCACTGCAACCTGGCAACAAAGCGAGACTCCGTCTCAAAAAAAAAAAAGCACTGGACATATAATGAGGCCCAAGATAAAACTCCAGCTCAAGTGTCTGTTCTAAGACAGTCACTTCCCCTCCCTGAGCTTCAGGTTTCCCATCTATAAAATGAGGATTTCGACTGAATTAGCCTTATTATCTCAGGATTGAATTTTCCTCTGAAAAACAACTGGGACAGATAGGGACAGACAGGGGTCCAAATGGCCCTCAGTCTCTGCCCCAGCCCCACCCTGGCCTCACCAGTCTCTCTGCCCATGCTGTTCCCCCAAAAAGACTCTCCTGGGGCTCATTCTTCAGCCTGTGCAGGAGCAAAATGTCACAGCCCCAAAGGCTCAAGGGAATGACTTTGGGCAGGAGGAAAACTGCAGGGGCAAGAGAAACCCAGCGGAAGATTCTGCAAGAGAACATACCTCCAGTTTATCCACCAGAAACTGCACGGTAGAAGCTACACAGTAAAAGAACAGGTGGCTTTTGATAATTGGGTCAGGGAACGGGGATTGAATGAGGAGGCGGCTGTCAGGAGTCCAACCTTCTTTATAATGTTTTCATCTTTCACATGGACAATGCATTTAATACATTCTTGTGTGATTAACTGGTTTTTCAAAAGAAAAGAAAAAAATTCACTCGGGGGTAGAGGAATCTAGAGCCAAGGAAACAGATTGGAGCCATCTGCAAAGAACCAAGGCTACCAGTTATCCAACCCACCGCAGAGGATTCCCTCACGTAACCCTGGAGGAAGTGACAGAAGTGCTTGCTCTCTCTTTTTTTTTTTTGACAGAGTCTCACTCTGTCACCCAGGCTGGAGTACAGTGGCACAATCTTGGCTCACTGCGACCTCTACCTCCCAGGTTCAAGCAATTATCCTGCCTCAGCCTCCCAAGCAGCTGGAATTAGAAGCAGGAGCCACCACACCTGGCTAAGCTTTTGTATTTTTAGTAGAGACGGGGTTTTACTATGTTAGCCAGGCTGGTTTCGAATTCCTGACCTCAGGTGATCCACCAGCCTTGGCCTCCCAAAGTGATGGGATTACAGGTGTGAGCCACCATGCCTGGCTGGAGGTGCATGCTTTCACATCCTTTCACAGACGAGGAAACACAGGCTCACAGATGAGAAGGTAACTCATAGTCATCCCTTCATTCAGAAAACATTTCACTGACTGCCACTCACTCTGTGCTGGCTTCTATGCTGAGTTTTGTATATAAATTGGGAGATAAAAGAGGTTACTGTGTTCTCACTGTGCTGCTGGTGGCAATGCCAGAGAAACTAGACTCCAGAGTCCACACTCCAACCACTATCCCCCACTGTCAGCCCAGAGGACAGGCCCTGCTTCCCATGACCTGGTTCAATCTGCAGGCCACTGCTCTGCCCACTGGAGATGCCATTGACGCGGAGGTGGGTCCCCTCTTGGCAGGGATGTCCACATGTGGCTGAAGGGAAGCCAGACCCTCACCATGGTCCACTCACCACCCCCCTCCCTTCCAAGCCCACCGCCTCAGCCAGGAGAGAAACGCTTCTTACTTGGGTTTCTCAGAGGCTTTGGCTGGCAAAAGTGTCAGCACCAGAGAGGAGTTCTCAACGGCCGAACAGGAGACCACCAGGTTCATCTGGGGGATGAACTTGATCTGCTGACACCAGTTGGGATGGAGAGCCTGGGAAGACAGTGGCAATAGGGGGAAGACTCCACTCAAGGACCGCTTTCCAGGCCCAGCCCCCAAAACATGACCAGGTGTTGGGGCTGGAGGCGCCCAGAGGTCATGGAGTCTAATGCCTTTCTCCTAGTGATCACAAAGTGATGTGGCCCCGCAGTCCTCGCCCAGGTCCTGTGACCAGCACTGGCCACCACTTGTCACTTGAAAATGCTTAAAAGCACTCAAGCCTACTTTCATTTGAAATCTTGTAAGTCAGAGGATGGGGAAGGTCAGGCCCATACTAATAATCTCCCGAGAGGGGAGAAAGGATGAATTGGAGTCTGCCCAGTCCACAGTCTGGGTATCCACAGGGAGCCCCCACTGCGATGGGCTGTGCTCCTGGCCCACTGCCACCCTCCATGTCTGTCAAGACGTGGCATGCTCACGGAGGCACGGAGGCCATGAGCATACGCACTTCGCTGCAACTTGAGCCACAAAAGGATGGCACGCAGCCAAGAGGGCTGGCTGGGCTCTGAATTCTCCGGCTCCTACTCTCTGACCTGGACCAGTGCTTGGCCTCCCAGTCTGGAGATTTTCCTCTCCAGGACAAGAATGGAAATGGTGGGTTGAGAGACTGGCTCATCAAATATTTGTTCAGTGCTTTCCACATGCAAGACCCAGAGCCAGGTTTTACACACGCTCACCAGGCATCTGTCACAATGCAGGCACCGAATCCAAGACACTGAGTGAGACCTGAGACACTGAGCAGCTTGGAGGGAAACCGAAGCCCAAGATAAGCTTCCCCCAGAAGACAGAAGAGCGGGCGTGGTGGCTTACACCTGTAAACCCACACTTTGGGAGGCCAAGGTAAGGCGCCATCTCAAATCAAAAAAATAGTGAGGCCCCATCTCAAATCAAAAAATAGCTGGGTGTGGTGCTTGTATTCCCAGCTACTCCAGAGGCTGAGGTGGGAGAATCACCTAAGCCCGGGAGGTCAAGGCTGCAGTGAGCCATGATCACACCACTGCATGCCAGGTGGGGCAACAGAGTAAGACCCTGACCCTCCCCCCAAAAAAAAGGGAGAGTTAGTACAGGCCTGTTGGACCACCCAGACCCACCCTGAGTGGATCATTCATTCATTCATTCATGCAGCAAATGTACTGGGAGCCCACCAAGCATGGGGTACTGTTTTAGGCACTGGAGACAGAACCGAGGGCATGAAGTCCCTGCCCTCGAGGAGCTGTGGATCTCATGAACGTGACAGCATGAGGAATCAGTGGACGAATCACACAAAGCTGGGAGCCCGTACACGCCAGGGGCGAAGGGAGGAAGGCAGAGGTGGGCGCAGGGCTGTCCTAGGATGGCTGGTTGGGACCACAGGAAGTAGACAGGAGGAATACGGGGTCCTTCTGGGAGAGCCCCGCAGCCTGAAGGTGCAGCACATGCAGAGGCCCAGAGGCAGGAAGGGGCTGAGCGCATTTGGGGAACAGCAAAGGAGCCTGTGCTCTACAGGAGAGCGAGTGGGGAGGAGGAAGGTTGGAAACAAGCCCAGAGCTTGCAAGCAGGGGCCAGATCACCTCAGATCCTGATGGCTGTGGTAAGGACTTGAGATTTTTTTGCCAAATATGTTGAGAAGCTACTGGGGTGACTCAATCATATTTCTGTTTTTCTTTTTATTTGAGACAGAGTCTCACTCTGTCACCCAGGCTGGAGGGCAATGGTACGATCTCAGCTCACTGAAACCTCCACCTCCCAGGTTCAAGCAATTCTCCTGCCTCAGCCTCCCAAGTAGCTAGGACTACAGGCACGGACCACCACACCCAGCTAATTTTTATATTTTTAGTAGAGACAGGATTTCACCGTGTTAGCCAGGATGGTCTCAATCTCCTGACCTCGTGATCTGCCTACCTCGGCCTCCCAAAGTGCTAGGATTAAAGGCGTGAGCCAGCACACCCGGCCAACTCGACTGTATTTCTAACTCATCATTTCTCTGGCCCTGAACGGAGACAGTGCTGTATGAAGAAAGGAAGTGGGGAACCCAGCCAGAAGCCACTGCAGCCATTCAGCAGCGAGGCGCTGTCGGCCAGGACCAGGGCTTAGCAATGGCGGTAGTGAGAGGGGCAGGGCCACACTGAGCTGTGGTCTGCAGACAGAGCTGACCAGATCCAATAGCTGCCTCGACCTGTTTCCAGAGACCAAACCCCAAGGGCTAAGACTGAACCCAGGGAATAAATCCACTTTTTGCATTTACTTTGAGTGGTACATGTGTACAGATAATTACCATTGTAACAGACCAAGGAAAGAAACAACTCACCTTCAGCCGGTAAGTTCTGTACAAAGCAGACTTTTCATTTAAGAGCGTCTGTGTGGAAACTTTGATCCAGTGATCTGATAGGGGAAAAAACAAGGTCCACATCAGCTGCTTTCCCCCTTTACTGGCAAGCAAAGCCTCAGAAGACGTCTTGAGTTGGTTTGAAACTTCTGTGCTTCTCAAAAGGCTTTTCCACCCAAACCCTGACTGGCGGCTCACCATGTCCTGGTGAGCTCAGTGGAGTGCTCCACCCCAGGAAAAAGACTCAGGCAGATCAATGCTGCCTCCCAGAGGACCCCTGCTCGTGCTCGGCAGAACCGGAACCAGATTTCAGGGCTCCTCACACTTGCTTGGTGCTGCAATCTGAACAAGCTGATTCTTCATTAGGGAGCTCCAGCTCTGCTGGAGTGGAGAAAGAATTGAGACGCCAGGCTCGTTTTATTCTGACAAGTAATCACTTGGGAATTTGCCATCATGCCTCAAACTACATGCGCTCCTTGTCCAGAAAGCACAGGTTCCAAGAAGTAGAAGTTCCTGGCATGCATCATAAAACAAGCATGTCTGGGCCAGATGCAGTGGCTCACGCCTGTAATCCCAGCACTTTAGGAGGCCAAGGTGGGAAGATCACTTAAGGCCAGAAGTTAAGAGACCAGCCTGGGCCTGGCATGGTGGCTCACACCTGTAATCTCAGCACTTTGCAAGGCCAAGGAGGGTGGATCACCTGAGGTCAGGAGTTCAAGACCAGCCTAGCCAGCATAGCAAAACCCCGTCTCTACAAAAATACAAATATTAGCCGGGCATGGCGGTGTGTGCCTGTAATCCCAGCTACCCAGGAGGCTGAGGCGGAAGAATCGCTTGAACCTAGGAGGCGGAGGTTACAGTGAACCAAGATTGCGCCACTGCACTCCAGCCTGGGTGACAGATCGAGACTCCATCTCAAAAAGAAAAAAAGAGATGCCAGCCTGGACAACACGGTGAGAAGCCATTTCTACAAAAAATCAAAAAAATAAAACATGAGCCAGAAATAGTGGTGGCGTGCCTGTGGTCCCAGCTACTCGAGAAGCTAAGGTGGGAGGATCACTTGAGCCCAGGAGATTGAAGCTGTAGTGAGCCATGATCGCACCACTACACTCCAGCCTGGGCAACAGAGCATGACCTTGTCTCAAAATTTAAAAATAAATAAATAAGTAAATAAAAATCAATTTTACTTAAAATTGATTAAAATACTTAAAAATAAAATAAAACAAGCACATCTGGGGGAATTCAGACATGCCAGGTGCAGCCCTCATGGGGCTTGGAGTCTCCCAGCCGCCAAAACCATTCAAGGCCAGCAGCTGATGAATCTTCAGGGAAAGCAAGCCAATCAGACACAGATGAGTGGAGCCAGCACTGTCAGGGACAAACGTGGGTCCCCTGTCAGGGCAGTTTAAGGAGGCAGGTCAGAAGTGCTGGGGTACTCTAGGCTCAGATTTCCTCCCAGGGCTGGAGGAGGGAAGAAGCCACAAGCATGGATCTGGGGGCTCAGGCCAAGCATTTGACTGCAGCAGAGTCACTAGCCCCATCCTGCAAGGGCAGGAGGAAGCCTGCAAAGGAAGTCCCAGGGAGGGGTGGAAAGTTGCCCAAGACTGCCAAAGTGGGGCTGGTCGTGCCCGGGCACAGGCCGGAGTCAGCTTTATGATGCGCTGTGGTTTAGTTGTCAGTTTACCTGCCTGTCTCTCCCATTAGGCTGTGAGGTCCCAGGGAGGGCAGGGAGGAAGTCACAGTCATTGTGCACTTACTAGGAGGCTAAAGTTCCACAGATTTTTTTTTTTTTTTTTTTTTAGATGGAGTCTCACACTGTCACCCAGGCTGGAGTGCAGTGGCGCAATCTCGCCACTGCAACCTCTGCCTCCCAGGTTCATGCAATTCTCCTGCCTCAGCCTCCCAAATAGCTGGGACTACAGGTGCATACCACCACACTTGGCTAATTTTTTTGTATTTTTAGTAGAGATGGGGTTTCACTATGTTGGCCATACTGGTCTCAAACTCTTGAGAGTTTGAGACTCCTGATCCGCCCACCTCGGCCTCCCAAAGTGCTGGGATTACAGGCATGAGCCACCATGCCCAGCCCCACATCTTATACCAAAGCCATCAATGAAGTAGGCTCGTACCCATTTGAATAAGGGAACTGAGGCACAGAGAGGTTAAGCAACTGGCTCCAGGTCACACAAAGCTGGGGTGCATACGTGGGTCCGTCCATCTCCTCCCAAATCCACACACTGGGCCCACCTCATCTTCATGTTTGTCCCCAGACTTCAATCAGCAGGTGACATGGAAGGACTCCTGCCCAACATTCCAGTGTCCTGCATCCCTCAATATCCCATTCACCACCACAACCTCCCATGCCAGTTCACAGGGTGGCACAGAGCGACTAGGCCAAAGCAGCTGAGTGGGCGGCTCAGGGAAGGGCAGACACCCGAGGCCGACGAGGCAAGCAGGTGCCAGCCCACTGCTATGTCTAGGACAGGATCTGTCCCTGCCCTGCCAGCACGGGACGCTGCCCCAACAAGCCTGCCAGGGGGCTACCACCAAGGCCTGGGAAGCCTTGGAGCGTCCTGCTTAGTAACTCTGGCTGGAAGAGGGGTCGATGTCCCTGTGCGGGCCCCCTGGTGGCCTGGGCCTCCTGGTGGATCCACATGCAAGGCTGGATTCTGGAGAGGCTCCAGTTCAGATGGGTTCCCTAGGTGGCCCCGAGCCATGGCCTCTGGGGATCTAGTGACCTGGGCAGAACAGCTCCAGTGACTTCCTCCTGTGTTTAGTCAATGGGGGATGCAGCCCACAAAAGGCTAACAGCGCAGACTCCAGGGCAGGCAGCCTGACTTCAGATGTAGCCCCCGCTTACCCAGCAGGGGCGTGTGCAGTTGACCTCACCCCTCTCTGCCTCTTATTCTGGGCTGCAGCCATGGCTCCTCCCTCCCGACAGTAGGCCCAGCACGGGGTACTCCAGACGCCGGTGTGCCCACTCACCCACGCCAGCCAGGCCATGCCCAGGCCCCATAGAGCCCACCTCCGGGATAGCCCCTGCCCACCCAAAGGCAGCACCAGAGCCAAGGAGAGCAGAAGCCTCCTCACCACCATCCCAGGAAGTTAGCGTCAGTGCTCTCACCCAGGATCAGAGTGGATGAGGGACTTCCCCAGGGTCTCCCCACTGGCATCATCCTGGGGTGAGGAGCATCCAGCACCCCTCGGCCGCAACCGTACGGCCTCCCATCCTCAGAGAGGCTGCCCTCTCCCCAGCCCTCCTGGTCTTCTGCTGCCCCCCATAGCCTCTCCCTCTGCACTCTGGGCTGAGCGGCACACACCCTGCACTCAGACATCTTCCCAGAGGCTCCCAAGCAGAGACAGGGAGTGGGGGGCTTGGGGATCAGGATGGGCTCAGCACCCACATCTAGGCCATGCCCAGGCCTCCGCCCCCTTCCCCAGCATCTTAGCTACCCCACTTGGAGGCCCTGGGGAGGATACGGGGGTTGAACAGCCCACTGGCCACGTTTTCTGAGGTGAAGACGATGACGTTGCCCTTGGCGTCCCCATAACAGAACACACCTCGGCAATAGTCAGACCTGGGGAAAGATGGGGATAGAAGAGGCTGTGAGGGCCGGGCGTGGTGGCTCACACCTGTAATCCCAGCACTTTGAAAGGTCAAGGCAGGGGAATCACCTGAGGTCAGGAGTTCAAGACCAGCCTGGCCAACACGGTGAAACCCCATCTCTACTAAAAATACAAAAATTAGCTAAGTATGGTGATGGGCAACTGTAATCCCAGCTACTCGGGAGGCTGAGGCAGGAGAATCACACTTGAACCCAGGAGGTGGAGGTTGCAGTGAGCTGAGATGGTGGTACTGCACTCCAGCCTGGGATACAGAGTGGGACTCCATCTCAAAAAAAGAAGAAAATAAAGAGGTTGTGGAGCCTCTATTTCCTCCCTGGACCCCCAATGGCCTCCCTACTTCTTGGAAGCAAGGGCAGTTCCAACAAGACTTTCCAACTTTGCCCAGAAACCTGATGAGCCAACAAACACAGGCCCAGCAGACTAGGTCCTGCCAATCACTGAACCAGGATTCAATTTTTTTTTTAGCCAAATAAATGAATCCCTAGTCCTCCAGCTGCCCTTTGTCAAGTCACCCCTCCCAATAGACTGTGACATCCCCAGAAACCTCAGCCATAGCCAGACAATCCTCTGCTGGGATTTGATGGCCGTCTTGGGTGAGGGAGTGACAACAACTCCAAGCTCTGAGTGACCCTGCGAGAGAAGCAGCCTGGGGGAGGAGGACACAGGGGCCTTGGAGCCAGGCGGGAGATCTTTCCAGGTCTGTTTCCAAGGAGGCTTTCTGGGGGCCCCAACCCTAGCCAGTGATGCAGCTGCTGTCAAGACCCCGAGCACCTGGGGGAGACTCACCAGTAGTCCATGACCAGGGCACAGCTGTCCAGATCAATGAAGGTGAAGGCCCGGACACACCTGTGATCACTAATATCAAAGAACTCTGGGGGAGAGACAGAAGCCACATGGAGCCCAAGCCATGCCTGGGAGGTCTTCAGGCACAGTGAGCAGCCTCATGGCTCTCCCAAGGAATCTGCCCCCTTCAGCCCTTCTCCCCCAGAGCAATCACAAGCAGCTGTTCACAGAGTAAACCCCCAACTGGGAACCCCACTGAAAACCCCCAATGGCTTCCCACTGCAGCTGGAATAAAATCCCAGGCTGGATGTGGTGGTTCACGCCTGTGATCCCAGCACCTAGGGAGGCCAAGGGAAAAGGATTGCTTGAGCCCAGGAGTTTAAGGCTGCAGTGAGCAGTGACTGTACCACTGCACTACAGCCCGGGTGACAGAGCAAGACCCTGTCTCAATTTAAAAAAAAAAAAAACAAAAAAAAAAACTGACTCCTTCCAACAGATCCAGCCTCACTTCCAGACTCTGACAAGCAGCAGCCTCGCCGCCAGGCTGTCTCTGCATCCGAACGGCAGTCTCTTGCCTTCCTCTGCCTCTCCGCATGGCCGGCCACCCCAGAGGGCTCTGGGTCACAAGAGGAGCCCTCGCTGGGCGGGGCTGGGGCCACAAAGGCCAGGGGTCACACTGGTGCCACTTCTACCCCTGCTTCTGGCCTTGACTGAGTACCTCCAAGCAGGTGACAGCTGCTGCATCGGGACAGCAGTGATGACATTAATGATCTCTAAAATGGGGTTCTAGGCTGGGTACAGTGGCTCATGCCTGTAATGCCAGCACTGTGGGAGGCTGAGGCAAGTGAATCACCTGACGTCAGGAGATGGAGACCAGCCTGGCCAACATGGTGAAATCCCATCTCTCCTAAAAATACAAAAATTAGCCAGGCCTGGTGGCGCGTTCCTGTACACCCAGATGCCTGATGAGCTGACAAACACGGGCCCAAAAGACCAGGTCCAGCCCATCACTGAACCAGAATTCAATACTTATTTTTTCAACCAAAATAAATGAATCCCTAGTCCAGCTACTCAGGAGGTTGAGACAGGGGAATCACTTGAACCCAGGAGGCAGAGGTTGCAGTGAGCTGAGATTGTACCACTGCACTCCAGCCTAGGCAACAGAGTGAGACTCTGTCTCAAAAAAAATAAATAAATAGGGTTCTAATGCCAAATTCTCAGGTCTGTCTGAGGATGAAGGGCCAGAACGCCTGGGACAACACCGGATCCCCAGGAAACAGGTGTTGCAATAGAAAGCCCAGGTGTGAGTCACAGCGAGATTGCTCCAGCCATTGCTTGATGGCTGACTGCTTTCTCTGTATCACACAGTTTAGCCTGATAATGATGTCAATGTTGATTGAGCCCACTCTGTGCCAGGCACCACACCAGGAGCTTCACACACCTAACCACTAAGCCACACTCACCCTGGAGCCATCTATCATTGACCCCATTTTACCTCTGGGTAAAGCGAGGCATTGGGAGGTAAAGTAATTGCTCAAAGGCAGACATCTACAGAGCAGTGGGACCAGGGTCTGAACCCAGATCCTTTTGATTCCAAAGTCCCTGCTTGTTCCAGAACAGCTGCTCTCTCTCCCGCTGTTCAGCTTCGCATTGCCAGCTGTAGTTTCAGGTATGAAATTTCCTCTTCCTGACCACCTTACAGGTGTGCTCGGTCAGAGGCTCATTCATCATCCATCCATTCAACAGTCATCAAGCGTCCAGGAGGTGCCAGGCACCGAGACACTGAGTTGAGCAGAACAGATGAAGTCCCTGACCTCACGGAGCTTCTAGTCTGGAGGGGGAGACACGTGCTGAACAGAAGCACACTAATGCATGTGAGATGATACTGAAAGGGGAACCTTGAAGGGAAGAGGTACAATCTCACGGGGTCTTTCTAACAGAGGATCTTGGACTAGAGGGTCAGGGAGGGCTTCCTGGAGGAAGTGACTTCTGAGATGAGAGCCAAAGGAAAAGCAGAGACTGTGGGGCAGAGAGGGCAGGAGGGATGGCAGAGCAGAGACCGAGGCCACAGCACCTGTCAGAGGAGGTGAGAGGAGGCCACAGTGGCCTCAGCACCACAGGGAGGGGACAGGTGGGGACTACTGGAGGCAGCAGGGGTCAGACCTCTGAAGGCCTCACAGACCACACTGAGGATCCCACCTCCATCCTAAGAGCACTGGGGTAGGGTGAAGGTTTTCTGCAGAGGGGCACTGTAAATGCACATCCTGCCTTTAGGGGCATGAGCGGAAGCACGGCATGCAGGAGAAGCTATTTCAGTGGGAGTGAAGGCGGCCTGGACTAGGAGTGGCAAGAGGCAGGAAGTAGAATTGGGACCGGAGATAGACTGGTTATGGGCTCTGGCTTGTAAATGCGGGTCTGTTCAACATCACTGTGTCACGCGAGCATTCACTGACCATCCCCTGACTACTCGGCACTAAGGCCTCGCCACCTGGCCATCCTCCCAGGGGCTCTGATCCATGTTTGCAGTTGCTCAGCCAACAGACCTCTCCCAGGCACCAATGCAGGGCACCCCAGTGGCTGAGAGCAGGGCTCGGGAGCCCCCAGGGACTCACCTATCTTTTGCTTGGTAGACGCAACCGCAACGAGGTTTATATTGTGCAGACATACCATGTCGATGACCCACATCGGCTGGTTGTGGAGCTGCTGGGTCTGGTTAAGCTGCCAGAGGAAGAGCAGAGGAGATGGGCTGGGAAGCATGCCCAGGCCAGCACAGCTCCCTGTGAACCCCTCCTGCCACGTGAGGCCCTGGAGCCACCACAGACCTGGCATGAAGCCTGGCACTACCACTAAGACTAGTGATGGAGGCCCTGGATAAACTCCCCAGCCTCCCTGAGTCTCCGTTTCCACATCTGTAAAATGGACTTAAAAAACACCTTCTTGGGGCCAGGCGCAGTGGCTCACACCTGTAATCCCAGCACTTTGGGAGGCCGAGGTGGACAGATCACCTGAGGTTAGGAGTTCAAGACCAGCCTGACCAACATGGAGAAACCCCATCTCTACTAAAAAAAAAAAATTATATATACACACACACACACACACACACACACACACACACAAATTAGCCGGCATGGTGGCACATGCCTGTAATCCCAGCTACTTTGGAGGCTGAGGCAGGAGAATTACTTGAACCCAGGAGGTGGAGATTGTGGTGAGCTGAGATCGCACCACTGCACTCCAGCCTGGGCAACAAGAGTGAAACTCCATCTTAAAAAAAAAAGAACACCTTCTTTACAACCCCCTTCTGGAGCAGTCTCACAGCTCTATCAAAGTCTTGGCTGCAATGAGCTGTGAACACACCACGGCACTCAAGCCTGGGCAAGAGTGAGACCCTGTCTCAAAAAAAAAAAAAAAAAAAACCAAAGTCTTGAACATGCATAGCTCATGATCCAGGGATCTGTTTCCAAGACATTTCTATGGGGGTGTTTGCATGTACTCAAAGGGGACGGGGCAGCTGCTGTTACAGCAACAGGCCAGAAGCCACCTGGAAAGCACAGCTGATCTCAACCCACACCACTGACACCACCCAGACGCTAAGAACAAAGGAGCTGTGCATGTGCCAATAAAGTAGAGTTGCCAAGAGATATCATTAAGTGACAAACCAGGGTAAAAAGCAGCATTATAATATGCTTCCATTCGCACATTTAAAAAGAAAAGGGCACAGTGGCTCACGCCTGTAATCTCAGCACTTTCGGAGGCCAAGGTGGGAGGATCACTTGAGCCCAGGAGTTTGAAACCAGCCTGGGCAGCATAGCGAGACCCCATCTCTACAAATTTTTTTTTTTTAATTAGCTGGGTATGGTGGCGCAGGCCTATAGTCTCAGCTACTTGGGAGGCTGAGGTGGGAGGACCCCTTGAGCCCAGGAGGTTGAGGCTGCAGTGAGCTGTCATTGCACCACTACACTCCAGCCTGGGTGACAGAGCAAGACCAAAAGAAAGAGAAAAGAAAAGAAAGAGAGAGGTGGTGGGGAGGGAAGGAGAAAGAAAAGAAAGAAAAGAAAAAAGAAGAAAAGAAAAAAGAAAAGAAAAAAAGAGAAAGAAAAAGAGAGAGAAAGAAAGAAAGAGAAAGAAAGAGAGAGAAAGAAAGAAAAGAAGAGGGGTATGTAGAGAGGATAGCCACGGAAGGCCACCCCGAAACTGGTCATAGCAGTTGCCTACAGGGAGAGGAAGTAGGAACTGGGGAAAGGAAGACTGACTTCCACTGTCTGCCCTCCATAGTTCTGAATCCTGTTTTCCATCTGCAGGTATCACCTGGTTAAAGTGGCTTACTAACAAGAATTTGTTCTGCAAAGTTGCAAGGAATGAATGGAATAAGGAAAGTTAAAGTGGCCGTGCGCAGTGGCTCACGCCTGTAATCCCAGCACTTTGGGAGGCCAAGGTGGGCGGATCATGAGGTCAAGAGATCAAAACCATCCTGGCCAACATGGTGAAACCCTGTCTTACTAGAAATACAAAAAAATTAGCTGGGTGTGGTGGCGCACTCCTGTAGTCTCAGCTACTCGAGAAGCTGAGGCAAGAAAATTGCTTGAACCTGGAAGGCAGAAGTTGCAGTGAGCCAAGATCACACCACTACACTCCAGCCTGGGCAACAGAGCAAGACCCTGTCTCAAAAATAAAAACAAGAAAGTTAAAGCATTGAGGGTGGTGCCCAGCACTCAGTAGGAGCCCAGCACCAGAGCCTCCTGCACTCACATAACATGCACGCAGACAGAATTCGGGTTGGCACGCCACTCAAGGGAAGCTATGAGCAAAGCCAGGTCAGCAGAAATGAGCTGCTGTGTCCTAGGGAAGAGGGGAGGCCAGCCTACTTGGCTTAGAGTTGAAGAGGAATCAGAGATGAGATGGGTGTGGCCACCTAAAGAATCTGTATTTTACTCTCTTTTTTTTGATACTGAGTCTCACTCTGTTGCCCAGGCTGGAGTGCAGTGGTGTGATCTCGGCTCACTGGAACTTCTGCCTCCTGGGTTCAAGCGATTCTCCTGCCTCAGCTTCCCGAGTAGCTGGGATTACAGATGTGCACCATCACATCTGGCTAATTTTTGTATTTTTAGTAGAGACAGGGTTTCACCATGTTGGCCAGGCTGGTCTCAAACTCCTGACCTCAAGTGATCCACCTGCCATGGTCTCCCAAAGTGCTGGGACTACAGGCATGAGCCCCTGCGCCTGGCCCTGTATTTTACTCTCTGAATGACACCACAGGCTCTGAACTGAAGAAAACAGAAAGAAGTCGGGAGGAAGGAGCAGGGAGGAGCGTAAACCAATTCCTCTAGATGGGTATTCAGAAGGACTAGGGAAGGCAGGGGCAGAGAGGAGCCTGTTCCGTTGGAATTCAGGGCACCAAGAGAAGAGAGGACTGTGCTCTTGGGCTCCCCAGGTGGTTCCGGTGGTGAAGACTGGACCAGAACCCCCGAGTACCTCTCTTCTGCCCAGGGCTAGTGTCTAACCTACATACAGTGGTAGCTTTGGTAACTCCCACCACCCACACTGTTCAGATGAGAATCAAAGAGCCCTAGAGTGTTTCAGTGACTTGCACCCAAGATCACATAGCTCTTGAGTGGAGCTCAGCCCCGCCGCCTCCCCCCCGACAAACTTGAGGTCTTTCCATCTGCATGACAGTGGGTGTGTGGTCCTGGGAGGCCAACTCCTGCCAAAGCAGGAAGAATTCTTCCCCTCCAAGAAGAATCCAGGTCTGCTGGGCCTTCCCAGTGAGACTTCCTCTGTCTCCTTCAGCCTTTGGAGGTGCTTTGGTGACCATGTAGCAGTCACAAGCAGGAGCTCTGGCTGCAACACACCCTGCCCCAGTCCACACACAGAAAAGCAAGATGGATGGCTGTGCGAATTCACTCAGGGTGGAAGCAAAAATATTAAGGGAAAAATATTAGAGAAAGTTATAGAATATAGTCTCAAACCCTTTTGGAAGGCCTAAGGGTTTTTTCTATAGTTCTTGGCTGAAGGCAGCCAGAGTGTCTTTGCAGGAGCCAGAGAGATTAGGGTGCAAATACAAAGGAAAGTAAATAGTTTTTCTAGCTAGCTTGTTTACTCATGTGGTCTTAAAAATAACCTTTGAGCCAGATGGCCCTCTCAGGGGGAGGTCAACCAGGGATATTACCCTCTAATGGTGTTTGCTTTGGGCATCAGAACCTGTGCTTTAAACTCCAACCTCTAGCAGTGTTGACTCAAGCCTTTGTCAATTAAACTTTACTGAATAAATGCAAGTCTCACTGTCTGGTGGGGGCTCGTGGTCACAACTGTTTACAGTACTCTCCAGGGAGTCTGTAAGTGACCACGGACCCTCAGTCGAACTGGCAAAGCATAGTATCTGTGTGTCAGTGTACTTTATTCATCTGTGGCTGAGTTGGGGTCTGCAGGACAGACCCCCACAGGTGGTGACCCTGACAGAGCCACCCAACATGGGATGACACCAACAGAGGGCTATGGAAGCCACAGCCTCAGGACAGCAATCGCAGCTCCCTCTTCGTGCACCCAGGAGGGCCACAGGACCTCCACACACCTTAGTTCCACCCAGGCCTCTTCTTCCCCAAAGGCTGAGCCCTGATGCAACTGTGAATCACTCTGCAGTTACACAGGCTTAGAAAGCCCTTCATCTGGGGGCTGCATTCTCAATAAGCCTTTCTGTAGAGCCCTGGAGAGCACTGCTTTTCTCATCTGCTGGAAGATTCTGGACTGGCCTAGAGACCAAGTACAAAGCAGTTCTCCTGAGCAGAGTCTTCTCACTTACTACTCTCAGCCAGGAGCTGGCAGCACAAAGACAATGGTGATGTCAGCTTAAATCCAGCGGGGACTTGCTGCATGCCCTGCCCTGCCCCAAGCACCACATATGTATTACATCATCAAGTGTTCCCAACAGCACTGGGAAGAAGCACTACAGCTAGCCCCATTTAACAGATGAGGAAACTGAGGCACAGAGAGTATATCGTAAGTACCTTGTCCAGGTCACGGAGCTGGCAGGTGGTACAGTCAGGACTCTAACACTGGCAGTTGGGCTCTAGAGCCCATGCTCACAACCACTATGATTTCCTGCCTGGATCAGGCAAAAGGCCTGAATCAGCAGGACTTGGGGACAGCGTGGGAGTGGCTGACCCTAGCACAGGAGTCTTGGGGATGACGATGCCATTCACTGAGATGGGGATGCAAGAGAAGGAAACCCAGTGGGTAGGGACAGCTAAAGGGACATGCTGTTTGGGCTAACAGGTTTGAGGGGTTCTATGAGGTGCCTGCATGGGACGGGCATCCAGGTGGAACACTGCTTAGCAGAAGGGAAATACATGGCTCCCACAGAGAAGCCAAGTCAGGATCCAGGTGCTGTGACTGCGAGTCCAGGCTGCTCAGACCTTGAATCTGCCTGGGTCCAGGTCACCTTCACCATCAGGGTGCTAAGGCAGAGGCCCTCTAATGATCCATATGTGCACCATGCACACGGGCCCCACTCACCCTAAAGGAGCTGATCAGCGAGAAGGACTCGGACCAGAACTGCAGGATCCCGTCTTTGGTGACAGTCAGGAAACACCCGCTCTTCTTGAACCGGTGAATTAAAAACGCCACCTTCACCACCTCACAGCCATGGTTCCTGTGGAAGGTGATAAGAGAGAGAAGAGCCCAGTGAAAAACAGCTCAGGAGGGGGCACCTGCGGCAGAACAGAGAACAACCGAGAAGGAAGGACAAAAGCCAGCAATGTCATGCACAGGCAGGCGTGTGCGCACACCAGTGCACACACCAGGAAACCACAGCCAGCTACGTGAGCTGCGGGGCTCTGCCCCCTCCTCCAAGCGGGTTTCTACTGGATCATCAATAGTGGCCAAAAGAGAAAGGGCCCCACGTAGAAGCTGGTATGAGGCGGGGCTCCAGAAGTAAGAAGCAGCAAGCTCATCCTGCAAAGTAGCCAGCCAGCGTCCTCACGACATGGTGGGACAGAGGAGACAGAACGGAGGTCGCTCACAAAGCTTCTTTCATAGGAAAAACCACCCACAGAGGGTGAGCAGAGTGGAGCCTGAGGCTGAAAACTGAGAAACAGCACTTTGTAGCAACTGCTCTAGTGCTCCGGGGTAAAGGGGGGAACAGAACCCAAGGATTAGATCAAAGTGGACAAGGAGCAGTGGGGAACTAGGGCCCCATGCACCAAACAGGCTTCAGTGTCCCCTCCGGGGTCTGCTTCCCTGTCGCCTGGGAGGAAACCCCTATCCCTGCCTGTGCTGGCCACCTGGACCCCGTGATGAAACTGCCAGACCCACTCTGCACCAACCAGCGCAGGAAGCAGGAGAAGCAATGCTGTATATTGACTGGGGAATAGGGGCTGAGAGGGCCAAACAGAGCACCCCCACCATTTTCTACCAATTGGCCTGGGGCCAGCCATTCAACCTCTCCAGCCCTCAGTGGCCTCATCTATAAAATGGGGACAAATCACCTACCATAGTCCTAACACTTACAGGGCTGTGAGGTTGAAATGAGCCAAAGGATATCAGGCAGCAGGCTGACGCCAGCCCCAAGTCAGCACCAGCGAGGTCATGGATTGAGGGAGGGGCTCGCCGCAGGCTGGCACCAGCACTTGTCCAGTCACCCCCACCCACCAAGGCCCAGGCAGAGGCTCCTTACAGGGGGACGACTCTCATGGGGAGGTGGAAGTGCAGGCGGTACTGGCTCTTTTCCATGTCCTCCCTTCCCTGGAACTCTCGCATCATGTAATCCACATACTTTTGCTGCCTCGGAAAGAAAACACAAGGGAGGCAAAACGGTCTCGGACTTTAGTGTCAAGAATGCAAACCTGATTCCCAGGCCCCCACCCCTCCATCTCTCCCAGCCTCTTCCAAGGGGCTCTGGTGGCTGCTTCCCCAGTACTGGCCAAGGCACGTGGTCAAGCAACAGAGCTGCTCTTTTTTTGTTTGTCATTCAGGCTGGAGTGCAGTGGTGTGATCACCGTTCACTGCTCAGCCTCCCAAGGTGCTGGGATTATAAGCATGAGCCACCACACCTGGCCTTTTCTTTTTTTTCCTTTGGGACAGTGTCTCGCTCTGTCACCCAGGCTGGAGTGCAATGGTGTGATCATGGCTTACTGCAGCCTCAGTCTCCCAGGTTCAAGTGATCCTCCCACCTCAGCCTCCTGAGTAGCTGGGACCACAGATGCATGCCACAATGCCCAGTTAATTTTTGTATTTTTTGTAGAGACAGGGTTTCTCCATGTTGCCCAGGCTGGTCTTGAACTCCTGGACTCAAGTGGCCTGACAGAGTTCTGGGTTTAAAGGTGTGAGCCGCCGCGCCTGGACAGCAGACCTGTTCTCGAATCCTGAGTATGGGAAGGGGCTATTAGCAGCATTCACCAAGAGAGCACAGCAGCCCCTGCCTAGTCGTCCTGAAGTGCTAAGTGCATCCTCAGATCACCCCTACAACAGGCATTGCCCTGGGAGCTCTTTATTCACTCTAAGGATAATAAGACTGAGGCCCCTATAAGGATGTGTGAGACGCCCATGTTCAAACTTCAGGTTAACAGCAGGGAGCACCCACAACCAGGGCCACTGAGGCAACTCCAGACTCCATCCCGCTGCCCAGCTGCTAGAAAACATAGCCAAGGCCCAAAGCAGTCACCACACGAAGCTATAATGAGAAACGGGGGGTTGTGGAGAAGGATCACCGGGTAAAGCACTAAGAATGCTGGGAATGCTGGCGGGTTACTTTTTTTAAGATGGAGTCTCGCTCTGTCACCCAGGCTGGAGTGCAGCCGTGCAATCTCAGCTCACAACAACCTCCACCTCCCGGGTTCAAGCGATTCTTCTGCCTCAGCCTCCCGAGTAGGTGGGACTACAGCCATGCACCACCACGCCTGGCTAATTTTTGTATTTTTAATAGAGATGGGGTTTCACCGTATTGGCCAGGCTGGTCTCAAACTCCTGACCTCAGGTAATCACCGGCCTGAGGCTCCCAAAGTGCTAGGATTACAGGCGTGAGCCACCACGCCCAGCCAGTTTAAATTATTTTTTATTCTTTTTCTTTTAGCTGGCCTCATTGTTCTAAAGGAAATGCTTATTATAGAACATTAAGAGGAATAAGAAAATTAAGAATAAATCCTAGAATGTATGCCTATGCTGAGGAGAGCTACGAGACTGCAGTTACCACAGGGACTCTCGAGGCACGCTTCCTGGGTTTGAATACTGGCTCCAGTGCTGATGAGTCTGAAGCCCTGGGCAAACTTTCCTAACTTCCCCATGCCTCAGTTTCCCAATCTGTCAAATGGAGGTAAGTTTTTTTGTTTTTTTTTTTCTGAGACATGGTCTCACTTTGTCATCCAGGCTGGGGTACAGTGGTACAATATCAGCTCACTGCAGCCTCAACCTCCTGGGTTCAAACAATCCTCCCAGCTCAGCTTCCCAAGTAACTGGGACTACAGGCATGCACCACCACACCCAGCTAATATTTGGTATTTTTTGTAGAAACAGGGTTTTACCATGTTGCCCAGGCTGGTCTTGAACTCCTGAGCTCAAGTGATCCACCCACCTCAGCCTCCCAAAGTGCTAGGATTACAGGCATGAGCCACCGCGCCTAGCTGAAATGGAGGTAAGTAATAGCACCTACCCCATAGGATTCCTAGGAGGTTTAAGTAAAATAATACACTGAGCTTAGCACGGTGCCGGGTGTAAATGCCAGTTATCATTTTACCTTTGCTATATCAATATGTCAGACTATCTTTGGTACTTTTCTGTATGCTTAAAAAGCTATATATTCCCATCGTCAAACATTTAGAACCAGAAAAACATGAAAGCATTATTATTATGATGCTATAAAAGCCTGACACTTTTGGACGTAACAGCCACAAGTTGACCTATTTTTTTTTTTTTTTTGAGACAGACTCTCGCTCTTGTCACCCAGGCTGGAGCACAGTGGCACGATCTCAGTTCACTGCAACCGCCGCCTCCTGATTTCAAGCAATTCTCCTGCCTCAGCCTCCTGAGTGCTGGGATTACAGGTATGCACCACCATGCCCAGTTATTTTTGTATTTTTAGTAGAGATGGGGTTCCACCATGTTGTCAGGCTGGTCTAGAACTCCTGACCTCGTGATCTGCCTGCCTTGGCCTCCCAAAGTGCTGGGATTACAGGCATGAGCCACCGTGCCTGGCCAAGTTGGCCTATTCCTGAGTGATGGTGAAGGGCCATGAGATGGTCGTGGTACCAGGTTGAATCCCCCAAGCCAAACAGGGGACTGGTAGGCAGCGCAGCCACATGGCGGATGGGGAGGCCTTTGTGCTCACCACTGCACACTCAGTAGGTCTCACACAGGAGCCAATGACACTTGTCCCTGGGGAATGAGCTGCCAGGAACTCAGCTCACAAAGGTCTTGGGAGGGACCTTTCCACCCCGCAAGCCCCTTGGCTGGGGCCAGAATCCACAGGGAGGCTTTCTCATGTCGTGATGGCCTCCCATCTTCAGCCCCACCAACTGGTCAAGGACTGGGCCCTCCAGCCTCCATCCAGCACCTGAGGCAGCAGGGGCACCCTCCTCACCCAGGTGACGAAGCCTTCACAGTCCGAGTCCACCTTCAAAAACAGCTCCTTTAGCATGTCATCCGACGCACTGCTCAGAACCTTCTTTATGGCCTTGATGAAGGCGTCCATGCCCAGGGCTTCAAAGAGAGAAGATAGAACATCATCCCCTTCCTCACAAGTCCTGTGGCCCATCACTGCCATGTGTTCTCCAGTGTGGGTGCTGAGGGGGACACACAGAAGATCACATGTACGGCTGGGCGTGGTGGCTCATGCGGTGGATCATTTGAGATTAGGAGTTTGAGAGTAGGTTGGGAAACATAGGGAGACCCAGTCTACGTAAAATTTTAAAATTAGCCAGGTGTGGTGGTGTGAGCCTGTAGTGCCTGCTGGTCGGGAGACTGAGGTGGGAGGATCACTTGAACCCGGGAAGTAGAGGCTGTAGTTGGCCATGATCTCGCCACTGCACTCCAGCCTAGGTGATGGAGACAGATCCTGTCTCTAAAAAATAAATAAATTAAAGGCTGGACGCAATGGTTCACACCTATAATCCCAGTACTTTGGGATGAACTGCCCAGGCTCTTGATGTCCTGGGCTCAAGCAACTCTCCAACCTTGGCCTTCCAAAGTGCTGGGATTATAGGCATGAGCCACTGCACCTGACCAGAAGCACTTTTTTTTTTTTGAGATGGAGTCTTGTTTTATTGTTCATGCCTGTAACCCCAGCACTTTGGGAGGCCAAGGCAGGCAAATCACAAAGTGAGAGTTTGAGACCAGCCTGGCCAATATGGTGAAACCCCGTCTCTACTAAAAATACAAAAATTAGCCGGGCTAACCAACAGAATATGGCACCGGTGACAGGATGTGCACGTGATTACATGATTTGTTATATTAGATTGCAACACCTGAGGCTGGGCGCAGTAGCTCATGCCTGTAATCCCAGCACTTTGGGAGGCCAACACAGGTGGATCATAAGGTCAGGAGTTCAAGACCATCCTGGCTAACACGGTGAAACCCCATCTCTACTAAAAATGCAAAAAATTAGCCAGGCATGGTGGCATGCACCTGTAGTCCCAGCTACTCGGGAGGCTAAGACAGGAGAATCGCAGGAGGAGGTTGCAGTGAGCCAAGATCACAGCATTGCACTCCAGCCTGGTTGACATGGCAAGACTCCCACTCAAAAAATAAATAAATAAATAAAAATAAAAACAATGAAAAAGATTGCAACACCCATCTTGCTGGAGTTTTTCTCCCCTTTATTGGCTTGAGCCTTGCAGGCAGCTATGCTGGTGAATCCCGCATGGACAGGCGCTATGAGCAGCCTCTAGAAGTTGAAGGTAGCCTCCCATCAACAGTCAGGAAGAAACAGAGGCCCCAGGTCATACAGCAGCAACGAACTGAATTCTGCAAACAACCTGAGTGAACTTGGAAGTGGGTCCATCCACAATCAAGCCCAAGATCATTCCACAGCCCCAGTTGACAATTTATTTTTTATTTATTTATTTTTTTAGAGATGGAGGCTCACTCTGTGCTCTAGGCTGGAGCACAGTGCTGCAATATTGGCTCACTGCAACCTCCACCTCCCAGGTTCATGTAATTCTTCTGCCTCAGCCTCCCAAGTAGCTGGAATTAGAGGCCCATGCCACCACACCTGCCTTATTTTTGTATTTTTAATAAAGATGGGGTTTCATCATGTTGGCCAGGATGGTCCCAAACTCCTTACCTTAAGTAATCTGCCCACCTTGGCCTGTCAAAGTGCTGGGATTAGAGGCATGAACCACCGCACCCGGACCCAGCCAGCAACTTCATTGCAGCCTTGTGAGAGCCTGAACAGAGAAGCAGCTAAGCCATGCCCAGACTCCTGCCCCACCAGAGCTGTGAGGTGATAAACATGCATTGGTTTAAGCCACTAACATTGTGGTTCTATCACACAGCAATAGATAATAAACCCTACAAATGAAACTGAAAGAAAATACACCCAAATGCTAACAGTGGTTACATTTGGGTATTTGGACTAGGGGTATTTTTTAAAATTTTCTAGATCCCAAATAGCCCCCAAAATGTTTGCAATACCTACGTAAAGTTTGAAAGTTTTAAAGGAGAGGTCAGGCACAGCACAGTGGCTCACACCTGTAATCCCAGCACTTTGGGATGCCAAGGCAGGAGGCATTGCTTGAACCCAGGAGTTTGAGACCAGTCTAAGCAACATAGCAAGACCTTGACTCTACAATTTTTTGCCCCAATCACCAGGCATGGTGGCATGTGCCTATAGTTTCAGCTACTCCGGGGGCCGAGGCAGGAGGATCGCTTGAGTCCAATAATCCCAGACAAGCCTGGGCAACGTATTAGGTTGGTGCAAAAGCAATTGTGATTTCTGCCACTACTTTTAATAGCAAAAACTGCTTGTTTCTAGAAATTTTTTTTATTTTTTTTTTTTTGTGCAGGGTGACAGAGTCCTGCTCTGTTGCCCAGGATGGAGCGTGGTCGTGCGATCTCGGCTCACTGCAGCCTCCGCCTCCTGGGTTCAAGTGATTCTCCTGCCTCAGCCTCCTGAGTAGCTGGGACTACAGGCACGTGCCATCATGCCCAGCTAATTTTTGTATTTTTAGTAGAGACGGAGTTTCACCATGTTGGCCAGGATAGTCTCCATCTCCAGACCTCATGATCCACCCTCCTCAGCCTCCCAAAGTGCTGGGATTACATGCGTGAGCCATCACGCCTGGCCTATAAAAAAATTTTTTTTTAATTAGCCAGGAGTGGTGGCATGCACCTGTAGTCCCAGCTACTCTGGGGCTGAGGCAGGAGGATCACTTGAGCATGGGAGGTTGAGGCTGCAGTGGTGATCACACACTGCATTCCAGCCTGGGCAACAGAGCAATATCCTGTCTCAAAAAAAAAAAAATGCTTATCATGTCTGAACCTCCACACACCCCAGGTGCTGGATCCTGCCCTGTTGCAGAACTTACAAAACTGAGCCTACAGAGCAGCCTCACCTCCAGTCGCGCCGACGTCCTCGTCAAACATCTTCTCTATCTTGGCCAGGTGTGCCTCAGTAAACAGTTGGGACCCATGCTGAAGGTCCAGCACCTGGCTACGGGTGACGGATGGTGTCGGGGAGCTAACAGCCTCCTTGTTCTGGAAGCCATGTGGGATGGACAGCTGGAAAGAATATAACAAGAACCAAGCCTGAGCGTTTTAATTTCCTGAGCCAGACATTTTCAGCACATGATTTAAAGAGACTCTGAGAAAGAATGAGGTAAGTAGTGTTATGACGTTACCAACGGACAGAAGCATACAATTCTTAACCATTTTTAGACCTAAGAAGATGAAGAAAAATCTAAACTCCCCTGACTCTGGAGAGTGAACCATTGTTCCCCTCTTATAGACGCCACAACTGAGGCCCAGGGTTGCTCAGGGAAGACACAGCCAAGTTCTACCTTACTCATAATGGGGTGTTCATTTATAAGGGACGTCAGTTCAGTAACTATATCATTTCAAATCTTCAGTGGTCAGAATTCAAGACCCTAGGGGGCTAGGTAAGGTGGCTCACGCCTGTAATCCCAGCACTTTGGGAAGCCAAGGAAGGCAGATCATTTGAGGTCAGGAGTTCTAGACCAGCCTGACCAACATGGTGGAAACCCACCTCTACTAAAAATACAAAAACATTAGGTAGGCACGGTGGCAGGTGCCTATAATCTCAGCTACTCAGGAGGCTGAGGCAGGAGAATTGCTTGAACCCAGGAGGTGAAGGTTGCGGTGAATCGAGATCATGCCACTGCAGTCCAGTCTGGGTGACAGAGGAAGACTCCTTCTCAAAAAAACAGACCCCAGGAAATCCAGCTCCATCTTCCCTAATTTGATCTTGTCCTGACCAGCCCAGATGCCCCATCTGAGTCAGATCACCTCACCTGCCCTAGGCCTGGCCTCTCTGCCAACACACCAGTGCTCATGCAGACCCACCACTAGGGGTTCTCCCTCACCTCCTCCTTCTACTCATCCTTCCCAGATCCCCCCAAAAGCCTTCCCCACCCCTCCAGGCCTCACCATGCTTCCTCTCCTCGCCCCTCCATGGGACTCATATGGACACTTAGCATAATGTTTTAGGTCACCAAAGTTCACGCCATCTAAGGCTGCCTCCCCTTAAAGATTCCAAACGTGGACAACTAGATGACCTGAATGGCAGGCAGTCCGTGCTGCTCACTGAGACACACTGCTTTGGGCCTTGGAAAGATGGAGAGACTTTAGTTCAAAAAGTCAAAGGACAAAGGATTGAACTGCTCACTCTCCCTACCTTAGCCCCAACTAAGAAGCAAATGTGCTCATCCTCCTGTGACCTTTCATTCATTCACCCAGGGTCTACACACACTGATTGAGTGCCAGGCACTGTGGATACAGCACTGTGGGTACACTGTGAACATAGTGAGGGTCCCTGCCTCCATGAAGCCCAACAGAGGAGCACGGGAAGGCTCTCCCCACCCACCCAGGCCCCAAATTAGGAATCTCAGCACCACCTTCAGCTCTTTCCTCTTCCTCCTATGCATTCTACCATCCCTCCTGTTAATTCTTCCTGAATCCATCTCCTACATGTAAGCTCCCCCTCTCCTATACACCTGCTCACCCCAAACTCTAGTCTTTTGCTGGGACAAGCACAATGACCACCCCTAACTGAGACCAAAGTTTGGTCTTCTTTTCCCATCCACCTCCCAGCACTGGCACCAGTCATCTTTCTAGGCAGCAAATCTTTTTTTTTTTTTTTTTTTTGAGAAAGGGTATCACTCTGTCACCCAGCATGAGTGCAGTGGTGGGATCTTCGCTCAACTGCAACCTCCGCCTTCTGGGTTCAAGTGATTCTCATGTCTCAGCCTCTCAAGTAGCTGAGACTACGGGCATGAGCCACCCCACCCGGCTAATTGTTTGTATTTTCAGTAGAGACAGGGTTTCACTATGTTGGCCAGGCTGGTTTGAACTTCTGACCTCAGGTGATCCACCTGCCTCAGCCTCCCAAAGTGCTGGGATTACAGGCATGAGCCACTGCACCCAGCCCAGGCTATTTTAACTTAGACATATCACATCACTTCTCTGAACCACACATTTCTTCATCTGCAAAACAGAGAGCCACAGTCCCTACCTGCAGGGTTGTGGTTGAGACCTAATGACACCTGAATACATGAGAAGCCCTAGTAAACTGTAATTACACAATAAATAACAGCTCTTGTTACTACTCCTGGTCTCATAGTGAGCTCTTCAAAGGCGAGGGCATATTTAATTAATCTTAGCTTAATCTTAATCTAATTTGTATTTATTACCTCTAGATTCCCCAGCCCCAAGCACATAACAGACGATGTGCTTGATAAAAACTCCTATAGCCTGGCCAGGCGCTGTGGCTCATACCTGTAATCCCAGCACTTTGGGAGGCCAAGGTGGGTGGATCACAAGGTCAGGAGATCAAGACTAGCCTGGCCAATATGGTGAAACCCCGTCTCTACTAAAATACAAAAATTAGGCAGGCGTGGTGGCACATGCCTGTAGTCCCAGCTATTTGGGAGGCTGAAGCAGGAGAATCACTTGAACTTGGGAGGCAGAGGTTGCAGTGAGCCAAGATCACACTACTGCACTCCAGCCTGAGTGACAGAGTGAGACTCCATCTCAAAAAAAAAAAAAAAAAAAAAAAAAACTCCTACAGCCCATCCCACCATTATCACAACCTGGTGGACAAAATTAAAATTAAGTGGAAAAGTGGAGTCCATGTACAGACCACTCATCACGGGGCTCAGGTGTGTTGCATTTGGCTCATGTAGCTTTTTTGTTTTGTCTTTTTTAGAGACAAGGTCTCACTCTGCGGCCCAGACTAAGTGCAGTGACGAGCCACCATACTCAACCTCAGGCAGCCCTTTAAAAGTACACTTAGGCCAGGCATGGTGGCTCACATCTATAATCCCAGCACTTTGGGAGACTGAGTTAGATAGATCGCAAGGTCAGGAGTTCAAGACCAGCCTGGCCAACATGGTGAAACCCCGTCTCTACTAAAAATACAAAATAAAAAAATTAGCCGGGCATGGTGGTGCACACCTGTAATCCTAGCTACTCAGAAGAATTGCTTGAACCTGGAGGGCGAAGGTTGCAGTGAGCCGAGATGGCGCCACTGCATTCCAGCCTGGGCGGCAAAACGAGATTCCTCCGTCTCAAAAAAAAAAAAAAAAAAGTGTCCGGGCACAGTGGCTCACACCTGTAATCCCAGCACTTTGGAAGGCCAAGGTGGGCAGATCACCTGAGGTCATGAGTTCAAAACCAGCCTGACCAAAATGGAGAAACCCCATCTCTACTAAAAAATACAAAATAAGCCAGGCATGGTGGCACACGCCTGTAATCCCGGCTACTTGGCAGCCTGAGGCAGGAGAATCAATTGAATCCGGGAGGCGGAGGTTGCAGTGAGCTGAAATCACACCATTGCACTCCAGCCTGGGCAACAAGAGCAAAATTCCATCTTGGAAAAGAAAAAAAAGTTACTTGCCCAGTAAATATCTGAGTATGCAACCCCTGATGCAGAAACCACTGTACTTACATGCTGGTAAGTGATGTTCTGGGTGACTCTGGAATGCCCTACCCTTTATTAGCTCAAATAATTGTCTTACCTTTTGGAGTTGAGGGATCTCTGCTAAGTCTTCCGAAGACATTAGTCTTGACCTAGAATAAAGAATCATAGTCAACTTAACTACTTCATTCTAAGGACCATGTGGAAGGCTGACCTAAGCAGGTCACAGAAAGATAGAAAAGAAGTCAAGGTCAAGGGAGAGGGTGGCTGCCCCTTGCCTATGGACACTTCCAGCAAGCATTTGATGAGCATCCCTTTTCCCAGAGATTTCTCCAGCAAAAAGCTTTTGCCAAGCTTGCACCTGAGCCTTTTTTCCCCTGATAGAGAGGAGTTGTCCTGCAGAAGCCATGGGGTTTCACAAGTCTCTTTACTCCTGACTTAATGCCAGAGGCTTTCTAATGGGGATCACACTTTCTACAGAAGTAGAAGAGTCTTAGGAGGCCATGTGGTGGTGGCCCAAGTACAACAAACAGATTAGAAAAATGAGGGCCCCTGACTTTCTGCTGCATACACCCTCCCCACCCATTTTCCAGTGCCCTTGCAAGTCAGGACTTCGGGAGAGCAGACAGAACAGAGCTCTGCTCTTGGAACACAGAGGGAACGTTTCTATTGGGTCAGCAAGGCCTCCATATGAGAAGGATGAGAGTGTTTTGTTAGTGTAATTGGAGAGCCAATCCACCTCATCAGCAAGTCCCACTAGGCAAGAGTCCAGAGGGCACTCTAGGATGGCAGAAGAGAGCCAAAAAATAGTTAAGCCCGAGACAGGCACAGGGGACAGACCAAGTGAGCCAGTTTGGCTTGACTTGAAGAGTCCTGGGGGCAGAGGGGTGGGAGGAATCATGGAAGAGAAGAAAATAAAATTGGCAGCAGAAAGTAGAATCTTGAATACCTGACCAGACAGTCTGAACAAAATGAAGGGCAACTATAAAAATTCATCAGCAGCCAGGCACAGTGGCTCACACCTGTAATCCCAGCACTTTGGGATACCAAGGCAGGTGGATCACCTGAGGTCAGGAGTTCGAGGCCAGCCTGGCCAACATGGTGAAACTCTGTCTCTACTAAAAATACAAAAAAATTAGCTGGGCATGGTGGCAGGCTCCTGTAATCCCAGTTACTCAGGAGGCTGAGGAAGGAGGATTGCTTGAACCTGGGAGGTAGAAGTTGCAGTGAGCAGATATCATGCCATTACACACCAGCCTGGGTGACAGAGCAAGACTTTATCTCAAAAAAATAAAAAATAAAATTCATCAGCACAAGCTGGAGGGAGAGGACTGAATGCTAGTCAAGAGTGCCCTAATCTAGCAGTGTCTTGGTAACAGCTCACACCTAAGCACCAAAGGAAAATAGCCTAAGGAAAGAAGATTTGGAAGCCAAGAACCAAGCTAACAGAAATGCCAGAACCATTTCCAGAAAAAGGAGCAAAGAGGGAAAGTGGTTTAATGCATGTGATACTGGGCTGTCCAATCAGAAATTTAAAAACAGACCAAGGCAGGAGGATCACTTGCATCCAGGAGTTTGAGACCAGCCTGAGCAACACTGAGAGACATCTCTACAAAAAATCCAAAATTAACCAGGTGTGGTGGCACACACCTGTAGTCCCAGCTACTCGGGAGGCTGAGGTGGGAGAAGTGCTTGAGCCCAGGAGACTGAGACTGCCGAGAGCTGAGGTCATACCACTGCACTCCAGCCTGGATGACAGAGGGTCTCAAAAAAAAAAAAAAGAAAAAGAAAAGGAAAGAAATAAAAAAACAAATACCTGGGGCCAAGTGCGGTGGCTCACGCCTATAATCACAGCACTTTGGGAGGCTGAGGTGGGTGGATCACCTGAGGTCAGGAGTTCGAGACCAGCCTGGCCAACACGGTGAAACCCAGTCTCTACTAAAAATACAAAAATTAGCCAGGCATGGTGGCGCCTATAATCCCAGCTACTCAGGAGACGAGGCAGCAGAATCGCTTGAACCCAGGAGGCAGAGGTTGCAGTGAGCTGAGATCGCGCCACTGCACTCCAGCCTGGGCAACAAGGGCAAAACCCTGTCTCAAAAAAACAAAAACACACACACAAAAAAACAAATACCTGGAAATCTGAGGACTGACACTTGAGGAGTGGCTACATTTAGGGGATAGAAGGAAGGAAACACACACAAGACAGCTAGGAAGATGGGATGCTACAAAGTAAGCCAAGGTGATAAGGGAAAGAAACGGCCACTGAGAGGCAACTAAGAGGTTACCAGTGAAAAAAGCTGCAGAAGCTGTATATAAAATGTTAAGTCCATTTCTGTTAAGCATATATGCATGTACATGTTGTCACATGCATACAAAGAAGCCTGGAAACATATACTCCAAAATTAATGGCAGTTATCTCTGGCAGGTGAGATTATGGAAGATTTTTTTTTTCTAGACAGACTTTTGCTCTTGTTTTCCAGACTGGAGTGCAATAACGTGATCTTGGCTCACTGCAATCTCCACCTCCCGGGTTCAAGTGATCTCCTGCCTCAGCCTTGTGTACTGCATGGTTGCTTTTTTTTTTCTGAGACAGAGTCTCATTCTGTCACCCACCTGGAGTGCAGTGGCGTGATCTCAGCTAACTGCAACCTCTGCCTCCTGGGTTGAAGCCATGCTCGTGTCTCAGCCTCCCAAGTAGCTCAGATTACAGGCGTATGCCACCACACATGGCTAATTTTGTACTTTTAGTAGAGAAGAGGGTTTCTTCTCTATGTTGGTCAGGCTGGTCTCAAACTCCTGACCTCAGGTGATCTGCCCGCCTCAGCTTCCCAAAGTGCTGAGATTACAGGCGTGAGTCACTGCCCCTAGCCCAGAAGATTTTTATAGTCTAATCATGCCAATTTTCTGATTTGTATTTTAATTCAAAAAGGGTTCATGGCAATCTTCTGAGATGGGGTCTTGCTATGTTGTTCAGGCTGGTCTTGAACTTCTGGACTCAGGTGATCCTCACACCTCAGCCTCTCAAGTAGCTGGGACAACAGGTGCATGCCACCACACCAGGCTCATGGCAATCTTTAAAATGTGTGTTAGTGGAGTGGGTAGGAAGGTGGTTCACTCCTTTGTGAAAGGCCACTGTTGAAAAGTGATTGCTGTAGCATCATTCATAGGAGCAAAAACCAAAAATGAACCATTCTAGGTCGAGAAATGGTGAATAAATCAGTACACCTGTACCTAGGACATCACCCAAACATGGAGAAAGATGAATCTGACTTTCAGCAGCTAAGACAGATTTCCATGAAGTACTAATAAGAAAAGCAAATTGCAGGCCAGGCACGGTGGCTCACACCTGTAATCCCAACACTTTGGGAGGCCAAGGTGGGAAGATCACTTGAGCCCAGGAGTTTGAGACCGGCCTGGGCAACATGGTGAAACCCCATCTGTACAAAACATACAAAAAATTAGCCGGGTATGGTGGCACTCACCTATAGTCCCAGCTACTCAAGAAGGTGAGGTGGGAGGATCACCTGCATCCAGGAGTTCGAGGCTGCAGTGAGCTGTAATCACACCATACCACCACGCTCTGGGGCCTGGGTGACAGAATGAGACCTTTTCTCAAAAAAAAAAAAAAAAGACGCAGAAAAGGGTGCACAGTATGATGCCAATTTTTGTAAAAGAATGAAAAATAGGCTGGGCACAGTGGCTCACACCTGAAATCCCAGCTACTTGAGAGGCTAAGGCACAAGAATCACTTGAACCCAGAAGTGGAGGCTGCAGTGAACCAACATCATGCCATTGCACTCCAGCCTAGCCAACAGAGTGAGACTCCATCTCAAAATATAAAAAAAAGTTACCACCATCAGCAGAGCAAAATGACATCCATCATGCACCTCCTGATCCAATACGCTCAGGGCACATTGCTTCGGTAGTATTCCTGCCAAAAATACACATAATCTGAATCTAATCATAAGGAAACAGACAAACCCAAATTACATGATATTCTACAAAATAACCGGTTTTTTTTTTGTTTTTTTTTTTTTGAGACAGAGTCTCACTCTGTCACACAGGCTGGAGTACAGTAGCTCAATCTCAGCTCACTGCAACCTCCATCTCACAGGTTCTGATGATTCTCACACCTCAGCCTCCTCAGTAGCTGGGAATTTATAGGTGCATGTCACCATGCCCAGCTAACTTTTGTATTTTTAGTAGAGTCAGGATTTCACCACGTTGGCCAGGCTGGTCTTAAACTCCTGGCCTCAAGCGATTCCTGCCCACCTTGGCTTCCCAAAGTGCTGGGATTAAGGCATGAGTCACCGCACCTGGCCAAAATAAAATGCCATGTAAATCAAAGAAAGGCTAAGGAACTGTTAGAGAACTGTTCCTTAGCTAAGGAACTCTTAATCTGACTCAAGAGACCCAACAACTAAAAGCAATGCCGATTCTGAATTGAATCCCAGACTGGGACAAAACAAATATGCTGCAAGGGCTGCTATTCAGTGAAATTATGTAAAATTTGAACATGGACTCTACATTATTAGACATTAATGTTTTCTCCTTTTGATAATTGTATTGTGATTATAAGAGAATGTCCTTGTTCTCAGGAAATGTAAACTTAAAAGTAAAAGGACATATAATTCTCAAATGGTTTAACAAATACATGTTTAATAACACAAATGTAGCAAAATGTTCACAATTTTCTGCACAAAAGGCATTCTTTGTACTAGTCTTACAACTATTTATATATTTTTAATTATTTCAAACTAAATGTTTTGTAAAAGAAATGACTTTCACCAGGAGAAAGAGGTTCTATGTATGTTCATGAAAAGAGGCAAAGCGCCACATGGAAAAAAATACTGGTTGCTGCCAACAGAGACGACCCCAAAGAAAAGGGCAGAAGGACCATTTCTCCAACACTGAAGGGAAGGAAGAGGCGGCTGAGATGTAGAATTCTTTATATTTAGAATTAGAGAACAGATCAGATCAGAAGTCACACCAATCTGCTTCAATCTATTCCCTAAAGTTGACCTGTCTGGAGCTGACAGAAGAGGGGCAGGGCAAGGCAGGTGGGGAGAGAACAATCTTGAACATGGGTGAAAACTCAGAGCGGCCACTAGGGGGACATGCTAGGGATGAGAGAAGAATGATAGGGTTTTAAGAATTTGTAGAGGCAGACGACTCAGGTATACGTGCATTGAAAGTCAGCCAGGACATGGGTAAGAGCTGCTCTCGAGGTTCCCAAGCAGCCTTGGAGCTCAGGTGGAGGTCTTCAGCAGAGTTAATCTTTTGGAGGGGAACTTTTACCCAAAACCCTCACTTACCCTGACTCAACTTGATCTCCCCAATTATCTTGCTGGTAAAGTGCTATCACTTTCCAACTTCCATCTCAACAAAGACATCGGCAGCTGTTCCCAGTCCAAGACAGCTCCTTTATGAAGTCGAGGTGGAACTCTGGGTCTGCTGGTCACATTTAGAACCAGGGAAATGAGACAGAATTCCATATGAAGAACAAAAATGAAGCCTCAGAACCCATCCCACAAACCATAAGCACACAATCACTTTTCATCCAATTTGAAATATTTCTTTTATTGAAGAAGTTGAACTTACACAGCAGACAGGGAAAGGAGCTACAGCACAAACAGCCAGGACAAGCACAGATACAAAATCATACATAAAATAAGGAGAGGGAAACTGGAAGACACCAGGGAGTCCTCTTATAAAAAGCAGGCTTCACCAAAACCAAAAGGCCAGCTCCACGACAGCTAAAGCGCAGTGGCTCCTCTGCCCTCTGCATAAGCTCCAATTTTTTGAAAATACAAAGGAGACAAGAGATGTGAGATGGGAGACTTACAAATCCAGATTTCAGGGCAGGCCTAGACTTGATGCAGCCACTGCAGTCTTGGTCCACGGCCCAATTTGGCAGACAAGTTGGTGAAAGGCAAGTGTATGGAGATTTCAACCAAGTACGTGGATTCCAGATTTTTTTTTTTTTAATAAGACAGAGTTTTGCTCTGTCACCCAGGCTGGAGTACAGTGGAGTGATCTCAGCTCATTGCAACCTCCGCCTCCTTGGTTCAAGCGATTCTCCTGCCTCAGCCTCCCAAGTGGCTGGGATTACATACAGGCACCCACCACCACATCAAAGCTAATTTTTGTATTTTTAGTAGAGACGGGGTTTTACCATGTTGACCAGCTGGTCTCCATCTCCTGACCTTGTGATCCACCTGCCTCAGCCTCCCAAAGTGCTGGGATTACAGGTGTGAGCCACCACCCCCCACCTGGATTCCAGATTTTATAAGATACCCAGCTAAATCACATTTCACATGGAAATGGATGTTTTCAAATGCTAAGTGACCACCAAACAAAACATTCTCCCTGGGCCTTCACCACTCAGAGAACACCAACATACAAAAAAAAAAAAAAAACCTCTGCTTCCATTTCATCAATAATGGAGACAAAGGATTTTGCCATAGTGTACAATATTAAGAGTGGGCGAATAAAAAGTCAAAAAAGGTACAGAAGTCCTATAAATCAGGGTTTATTAGACTAGATATTAATAAATTAGAAGGGATTTTTAAAAAAAAAGGTTGATGGCCCTAAATATGAGTTTCTCACTGTTTCTTAGCTTAGTACATTCATTTTCCAATACAATGTTAGCAATTCTTACAGCAGTTCCTTCATTTTTCCAATAACATAATTTATTAATCAAATGGTATATATTTTTCACTATAAACTATCTTCACTGATTAATACATTTATCAATATTTTAATATGGCCTAAAATATGTTAAATTCTGTCACAATACAGATGTTTTTCCCTCCCTGGAAAGAAACATGAGTAAAAAAAGGAAAATATTAAGATGCATTCCACTTTTTAATTAAGGAAAAGTTCAGAAAACTCTCACCTTTTTAAAAAAGAATGAAAATATGATCATAAGTAACTCAGGTTGAAAAAACAGTAACAGGGCCAGGCACAATGGTTCATGTGTGTAATCCAAGCACTTTGGGAGGCTGAGGCAGAAGGATCCTTGAGCCCAAAAGTTTGAGACCTGCCTGAGCAACATAGTGAGACCCTGTCTCTATTAAAATAAATAAATAAATAAAGAGAAAAAAAAAACAGTAACAATAAAACAAGTGGGAAGAAGGACATTCAGAAGAAAAATCTCCTAAACCTCTGCACAAAAATAATTCTTGCGGAGTTAGAAGTCCTACCTGAGATTAATTCAGGCGTCACTTGCTAATGCTAAGGAAATTCTGACTGGAAGGGAGTAACTCACATTAACAGAAGCAATCACCTGCCCTAGAGAAGGCACTTCCTCACACTCCCACTTAGCTGCAACGCCAATACTGTCCTTTCAAGCCCCAACACTGTGATTTTAAGATGTCAAACTTGTATCCTGCTTCAGCTCTATGTAATTTGTCAAAAATTTCAAGATGCAACTCCATAGCCAAAAAGTGAGCCTTTTTCTTTCAAACAAAAATAAACAAGAGAGAAGTCACTGACTGCTAGAACTAGCAGGGACCCTCAAGACTGGCATCACTGGATCACACCTTCAGCTGGCAGTAGGTTGAGGTCAGTAACTCAGCTCACATGACATTTAAAACCACACAGCACTGCCAGACAGAGCTACAGGTTCAGATGCCAATGATTTCAAAAAAAAACCACGATTCAAGAAAAAGGCAGATTCTCATGTGTTAAGCAGCTACTTAAAAAACAAACAAACAAAAGCACTTATTGGCCAGGAATGGTGGCTCATGCCTGTAATCCTAGCACTTTGGAAGGCCAAGTGAGGAGGACTGCTTATGCCCAGGAGTTTGAGACCAGCCTAGGCAACATAGCCAGATCTTGTCTCTACAAAAATTAAAAAATTAGCTGAGCACTTCCAGCTGCTTGGCAGGCTGAGGTGGGAAAATAAAAAATCACTTGAGCCCGGGAAGTTGAGGATGCAGTGAGCCATGATCATGCCACTGCACTGCATTCCAGCCTGGGTGACAGAGTGAGACCCTGCCTGGAAAACAACAACAAAAAGCACTTCTTAATGACTGGGGAAAATATTAAATATTGGGATATTAGGTCAGAGAGTTAAAGACTCCTAGAATTTTTTTTTTTTTTTTTGAGACAGAGTCTCACTCTGTCGCCAGGCTGGAGTGCAATGGCGCGGTCTCAGCTGACTGCAACCTCTATCTCCCATGTTCAAGCAATTCTCCTGCCTCAGCCTCCCAAATAGCTGAGATTACAGGCACATGCCACCACACCCAGCTAATTTTTGTATTTTTATTAGAGATGGGGTTTCACCATGTTGGCCAGGATGGTCTCAATCTCTCAACCTCATGATCCACCCACCTCGGGCTCCCAAGGTGCTTGGATTACAGGCTTAAGCCACTACACACAGCCAACTCTCAGAAATTTTTAAGAATAAATTAATTTCACTCTACAGTGAATCTTAAAATTACTACTTCTTTGGACTGGGCATGGTGGCTCAGGCCTGTAATCTCAACACTTTGGGAGGCCAAGGCAGGTGGATCACTTGAGCTCAGGAGTTAGAGGCCAGCCTGGTTGGCATAGTGAAACCCCATCTCTACCAAAAAAGAAAAAAAAAGTATTACTTCTTCTCTCAGGCTTCAAAATTAAGGGGGAGGGAGGGACATACTGCGGTATCCCATAGCTGCCTGCAAAAAACACAACAGCTTATTCCATTCTCCCAAGCTTAACTCTCACATTTTGTAGAAAAAAATACAAAATACCTCCCCCCCAAAAACAAAAACAAAAACAAAAAAACGGCTGGGTGCAGTGGCTCACACCTGTAATCCCAGCAGTTTAGGAGGCCGAGGCAGGTGGATTACAAGGTCAGGAGTTTAAGACCAGCCTGGCCAATATGGTAAAACCCTGTCTCTACTAAAAATACCAAAAAAATTTTAAAAAGCCAGCATGGTGATGGGTACCTGTAGTCTCAGCTACTTGGGAGGCTGAGGCAGGAGAATCACTTGTGGAGGTTGCAGTGAGCCAAGATCAAGCCACTGCACTCCAGCTTGGGCAACAGAGCAAGACCTCCATCTCAAAAAAAAAAAAAAAGACTAAATCAGGTTAGAAAACTTAAGTAGAAAACCAAAATCCAGATGACCTTGAAGTTATGCTGGATCTTAAAATCACTAGAAGCATTTCAAAATATATAAACAGGCCCCATTATGAAAAATATAAATATGAACATGATAAATAAGTAAGAGGAGAGGAAACTGCTCATTCAGACAAACCATGACAAGTCCTGGGTAAAATACAGTTAGACAATTGGGGGATGGAGGTACTATAGTTAGCAAGGCCCTCCCTACAGCTTGCGACCTGTCGGGGAAAAGCCAGACAGGTGGTAGGCCACTTGTATTATCCCTCCTGTCGAAGCCTCCTCTTTCAGAGTCGAAACCAAAAGTAGCTGAGATACTGTGCTTTTCTATCAATATCGCCCTTCATTGGTGAAAATTAGCCTCCACTCACAATGTTTGCTGGGACTTGTGCACGCTCCTATTCTTTCTTGTTCCCGTATCCTACTGGCTTTTACCAGACCTCAGTAACTTTTTCTGAACCAGAAGGACTCATCTCACTGGGCCAATGAAATTCCATGCTCTGCAGATTTCGGATGCAGGAACTAGCAGAGGACCCTGGTCTTAAATGGTCTTAACTCTCGGTCTGTGGCATTCCGCCTATAGCACTGTCTCCCTCATTTATTTCAGTAAAGGTCAGAGATGGGTGCCAGCCACACACCCCCTTCATATGTTCAGTCTACCCACTTGTATGCTTGATCTTGGACTTAAATTCAATAGTCTGCATTGCAATTTGTGCATCATCCATTAAAGCTAAATCTTAAAAACATCTCTGTCTCCAGTGGAGACATAGTAACTAGTAAAAGCCATAAATCCAGCTTTAAGATTTACCCTGATAGACTGACACTCACCTAACAAAAGCTTCCCACATCCCACTCTACCGCCGAAATGGAAAGTAAATGAAAGCCATCAGCAGAAGGAATAAATTACTCTTCCTCCTCTGCCTCATTCCTACACCCAGCCTCACCAACAATCTCCTCAGACTGCAAGAACGCACTCGAAGTCAACCACGAAAAAATTAAGGTAGAAATTTTTTAAAAGTATATGAGGCAAGATATGTAGAATTCCAAACTGCTTTTTTTAAAACATTTTTTATCTTTTAAATAGAAACAGGATCTCTTGCTATGTTGCCCAGGCTAGTTTCAAACTCGGGCTCAAGCAATCCTCCTGCGCTGGCCTCCCAAAGCGCTGGGATTACAGGCATGAGCCACCGTGCCCAGCCTCAAACTGCTGATGGTTCATTTTACAATTCTAAATCTATCTCTTGATGACACCTACAAAGTTCTAGGCATTGGTGGGTAATCTGGTTTGCTTTCAAATGGTCACAGGACAAAGAACTGCCTCTCCTCACACTCAGAAACATGTCTATGAAGGCTATTTCCATTTCACATTCCAGAACCTGAAAGCCTCTAATACTGAGGAAACAAGAGTTAAATTTTGATCACACACACACACACACACACACACGCACACACACACCTCAAGATTTAAGGTTCTAGATTGAGGAGCCTAGAAATTTGACTCTAAGGCTAGACTTGCTCACCTAGATAATCAAATTAATGAAGCTACTCGATATACTCAATAGAGTACAGAGAAAGCTTCTGTACTCCAAGGACTAAGGTAACATTACTTTCCAAATCAGATTAAGCCAAAGGAGAAACAGATAGACCGTCACAAGTTACAGCTATATAACAATTTGGGCTAGGCACAGTGGCTCACACCTGTAATCCCAGCATTTTGGGAGGCAGAGACGGGTGAATTGTTTGAGCCCAGGGGCTCAAGACCAGCCTGCAATATAGCAAATCCCATCTCTACAAAAAATACAAAAAAATTAGCCAGCCAGGCAGGGTGGTGTGTGCCTACAGTCCCAGCCACTAGGGAGGCTGAGCTGGAATGGATAGCTTGAGCCCAGGAAATTGAGGCTGCCATGAGCCATGACTACGCCACTGTACTCCAGCCTGGGTTGCAGGAGACCCTCTCACAAAACAAAAACAAATACGAGACATAATTTGGCTGAAGTCCTCTAGGTTAATGGTTCTAACTACAGTCGAGTTCAATATAAGAGTACAGAATCCCTTCAGGCTTTTTTTTTTTTAAATGGAGTCTCCCTCTGTCACCAGGCTAGAGTGCAGTGGAGTCATCTTGGCTCACGGCAACCTCCGCCTCCTGGGTTCAATTCTCCTGCCTCAGCCTCCCTAGTAACTGGGACTACAAGCGCATGCCACCATGCCCAACTAATTTTTGTATTTTTATTAGAAATGGGGTTTCACCGTGTTGGCTAGGATGGTCTTGATCTCTTGACCTCCCCGTCAGGCTTTCAGAGAAGAACTCTGAACACTCAGTTATACCCTCAAGTGTGAAAACAAAGAAAAAAAGAAGCGTCATGAAGATACAGAAATGAATATGAACTCATCTGGTTTTAAAATTTTACAAACTGAAATGTGTGAATTCAAAGGTATGATATAGAGCCAGGTGTGGTGGCTCACACCTGTAATCCCAGCACTTTGGGAAGCCAAGGCGGGCAGATCACTTGAGGACAGGAGTTCGAGACTAGCTTGGCCAACATGGCAAAACCCCATCTCTACTAAAAATACAAAAATTAGCCAAGCATGGAGGCACACACCTGTAATCCCAGTTACTCGGGAGGCTAAGGTACAAGAATTGCTTCAGCTTGGGAGGTAGAGGTTGCAGTGAGCCAAGATGGCACCACTGCACTCCAGCCTGGGTGACAGAGCAAGACTCTGTCTCCAAAAAAAAAAAAAAAAAAAAAAAAAATTGCAACAGTGCCAGACCAGAAAAATGGTGGTTGCCTCACAACAGTGATCACAGACTGATGTTCAGCTTGTTTCAAAGCAAAGTTCTCCATTGTCAACAGTCAAATTTGGGTCACCCACATGCTAGCAGGCTAATGTGACTAGGTTGATCAGACTAAAGCCTGCATTTTGTTTGAGGACTTTGCAACAAACTCCGGTCAACATCACAAAAGGAATCCTTTATACTCAATCTTCTAAAGCAATCCTTAAAAACTACAGAACATCACCTTGGCTAGAGCAAAAGAAAACTACTTCCTTTTCAAAACCCTTTACATTCTAGAGAGTAAACTTTAAAGAAAATATGAGTTTTTAAGTCAATGAATCTGAGACATTGAATCTTCATTTAAAAGAAAACAAAAACAGGATAAAAACAATGGCCTGCAATGGCCTGAAGACAAAAGGGAGTTCCACTTGTCCGTACTACCATGCTGAAAAATAGTAAAAGAACGTGTCACTTATGTTACAAAATACCCAAGCCCTATCTGAAGGAATGCCCTCCCAAATTCTCAGGATACAAAAGCCCTGTCTGTCCTAAGCGTTTTCTAATCTATAAACAGAATTTCAGACCGCATCTGAAGAACTCGTGCCATAAATAATGCCTCGTCTGTACAGAGCTTTTTAGCTTTGCGGTTGGTTTTTTTTTTTTTTTTTTGGTCCATTGTCCCTTCTAATCCCAAAAAATACCCAGTGAGAGAGGCACTTCAGCCAAAATCACATCTGTCTTGCAGGTAAAACAAGAGAGGTCAAATAGCTCAAAATTCACAAAGCAGGAGAGACCTGCAAGAGGATTCAAGTCTGATGCTCCCCTTGCCAGAATTATGATTTAAAATTGCAGACATATAGGTAAGACCCAAATTAAAATGCTGATTTTCAACCTCCCAACTCAGAATCTCTGGTGATGAGCTTTTATAAATACAGTATGTCAAGCAAGTTCCCTATGTGATTCTGAAGCCCATCAGTCTGAGGATCGCCAGCACGAAGAATGAATCTTAAATCCAAATCAAGCCAGACAACCCATTTGTTTACCTGTCCTTCACGCAACACAGAACTTGCCAAGCAAACCAAGCAGCAAAGACTGTATGTGCTTCAAATTCAAGAGGCAGGTCAACGCACTTGGTCAAAGATACCCACGGTATCGGCTTCTCTCCTTACCAAGGTAACTTCTCAGTTGACAGCAGCCAAGAGTATCTTCACAAACTCCTTGCACTCCTGGAAGGTATCTTCTTATAGATGACCAATACACATGGTGTCAAATTCCTTCTAAAGGTATTTAAATTTCAAGGGAGGTATCATACCATTAAGTAGGGGTGCAACCCTTGTCAAATCATCAGGTTAGGTTTACAAAGCATCTATCACCATGACTCTACATTCCTACAAAAAACTACCTTCTGCTCATTTAACTCTACTTCCAACTGAAAATAGCAAGTCACCTTTTGACTCATTTTTAATGGCATAGAATTTTATAAGGGAGAAAAAACAGCGACAATTTTAGATTACTTTATAGATTGAGATCGTGTTAACTGCCTTTGAAACATACTTTCAGGGCTGGGTGCAGTGGCTCACGCCTGTAATCCCAGCACTTTAGGAAGCCAAGGTGGATCACCTGAGCTCAGGAGTTTAAGACCAGCCTGGGCAACATACAAAAAATACAAAGATTAGCCGGGCATAGTGCTGCGCGCCTACAGTCCCCGCTCGCTACTCATGAAGCTGAGGTGGGGGGATCGCTTGAACCCAAGAGGTCAAGGCTGCAGTGAGCCAAGATCATGCCACTGCACTCCAGACTGGGCAACAGAGGGAGACCCGAGCTCAAAAAAGAAGAAAGGGAGCAAGAATCACGCTTTCAGGGAAAAAAAAAAAAAGAAGAAAAGAAAAAAAAACTCCCCATGGTCATCTGCCAAGCACTGTCCTGATGTATTTCTCAAGAGGAAATGCCCTGAAAAGGCTTCACAAGCAGACAGGCCAGGCCTTGGACTTCCAAGAGAAAAAATCTCTTACAGCAATGAGAATTTTAAAAAGCAAAAGGCTGTGAAATGTAATGTGAATGAAGAGAAAAAGAAGTCGGCTTAGAAATAAGCACATCTTGCCGGGCACAGTGGCTCATGCCTGTAATCCCAGCACTTTGGGAGCCAAGGCAGGCAGATCAGGAGGTCAGGAGTTCAAGACTAGCCTGGCCAAGATGGTGAAACCCCATCTCGATTAAAAATACAAAAAAAATTAGCCGGGTGTGGTGGCGGGTGCCTGTAATCCCAGCTACTCAGAAGGCTGAGGCAGAGAATTGCTTGAACCCAGGAGGCAGAGCTTGCAGTGAGCTGAGATCGCACCACTGCACTCCAACCTGGACGAAACAGCAAAACTTTGTCTCAAAAAAAAAAAAAAAAAAGAAGAAGAAAAAAAAGAAGCACACCTGAAAAAACAGTAAAGGATTAGAAAAGATCAGTCCTCACTGAAGAAAGAGAAGCACTGGTTTCTCAACACTTGAACCTAACAGCATATACCCAGGGTAAGACAAATTTCAGAAGACATGATACTCTTGAAATACAGAATTTTATTTAGAAACTGTTTAAAGTAGAAAAAAACCCTGTCAAGAAAGACCAGGTGGAAAATGGGTTCCCAATAAAATGGAATTTTAGGGCAACAAAAGTCTAAAAGGCCACAAAAGAGAAATAGCACCACTGTCATTTGAACAATGGCTGGTTACTTGCATTTTTTGGCATTGTTAATCACTGAATCTGGGTTTTCCTCTGAATTCCACACAGAGCATGCACTACACAACAATTTTATCATAAAACACTTGCTTTCTACACACATTTTAGGACAAGCTACCACCAGAAACAAATCAATACAAATACATCAGGGGCTGAACAATCTCAGTAGTGGGTGAGAGA